>CM019069.1:150752099-150928721 GCA_009667805.1 Leptobrachium leishanense
TTTTTTAGTCTAAAAGTAGAAGAAAAAAAAATTAATTTCACTGCTCTTTTTCTCCGCTATAGAAACAAACAGGTCCAGCCGAGCAGCTGGATCGCATGTGTCAGTAGCAGGGGTGATACTTCTTTTGGTATGGGGATGTTATAACAAATCCCTGTGTGTTCTCCTATCGGTGCTGGTTAACTTAGGCTAGTGTCAAACAGTCAACGTCCATCGTGGCATTGATTTGTGATCAGGAGACAACACACGAAGTACGTGCACACACCATGCATGTAGCAACGGAGGCCATTTAGGCCTTGACGTAAAAGCGCTACGATGGACGGCCAGAGCACAGTGTCCACATAGCAGTCTGTGTGTGAGATGACGCACCATCAGACGCAGCGCATTTGCGACGGTCATCACGTTGACGCTTGGGTACAGTCAGCCAGACCAAAAAAAAAAAAACTTCTGTCATTTAATTCTGTTTCACTTTTTTTTTCTACATCTGTCAAAAAAAAGACCCTGTGTGTGGTGTCTGTTATGCAGGGTGCGTTCAGACTGCTTTCGTCTGACAGTCTTAAACCCCACCTGTCATCCGTACAGGAGGCTGCCATCTTTGTTTATGGCATTGACAGAGCCTACAGCCCTGGCATTGTTTACCTGGGCAGGTGCTACCAGTAATTCACAGAAATGGAGAAAGTGCCAGTGCAGATCCCACAGAGTAAAATCACACCCAATATAATGTCAAATATATGACTAAAGGAGGGATACGATTACCAATGTATATGGCAGGACCAGATTTCTGGTGGACATATGAAAGAAAAAGAACAAAAACCACACATTGCGCAATACATATGTACACTTGGTGTAACGGAATTCTTGATATGAAAGTTCACTCACATGAGCCAGAGCCTGTACAAATTTAAGGCTCTATAGGAAGGCGTTGGGTCCCTTCAGGGATGACCCTGTCCCTCTTCAAACATCCTCCGAGTACAGGATGGATATCATGTGGAAATGGACAAAAAAAAAAGCGACCATAGCGTAACTCTATAACATAGGCAGATGATCTCTAACTTTCAGCAATGGCCAAACTCACGTGATGTAGAGCCTGTGTTGTATCCACTGGCTCCGTAAATAAGCTTAGGCGTATTAAGGACACACCAATCCCCTTTAGACCCAGTAAAGAAACCTTCTTTTATGGTCCATATAAATTTAATAAAAAATAAACCAAAACGCGTTTCGCCGTGGCAACGGCTTCATCAGTTGGTTAAAAATACATTAAAATAGACCCCCCCCCCCCCCTCCTATATACACAAATGCTACTCAGTTACAGGTCCCTCAAAATTAATTAAACTCCACATGGTCCGCAGTTTGTTCGGATACTTCCGTCTGTCGCACTCTTCTGACTTCAGCGGTCCACGTTCTCCACCGCGTTCTAGGGCGCATGCGCGGGGATACACATCTGAAAGAGGTATCCGCTTGATGCCGGAGCCGCCATTTTGAAAGATCCGTTAACCTTACACCCAACCGGCGGACTTTTATTACAATCCTTCTTACTCCCGCAAGTTAATGGATATATTGGCGTGACCACTGTAAGGCAACCTAGAGGTCTAGAGCCAAGGCACGTTCACCTATATCGACAGCCATGCCTCCATACACCCGAGACATAAGATAAAACAAACAGGGGGGAAAAAAAGCCCATCAGTTAAAAAGAACACCCAAATTACACTGCACACTTTAACTTTGCAGGTAACAGCCATGCAATATGGATATATATATATATATATACATATAAAATAATATAGACATATGTAAAAATATGATGGTAAAGTACATGTACCCTTCGTACATCTTATACCAACGCAATAGCCCACTGTGACTCCCGCATCATGTACGCATGCAGGTTCCGCCATATAGGGCCATAGTGTGTCCGTATTCAGTGTTGCTGCCACCCATATACTTAAAAATAAAATGAATAGTGAATTACAGAAAAAGAAAATTAGGATGAAGTGGATTACAAATCACTATTAGGATAATACCAATAAAAAAAAATGCACTCTAGTACGCAGGTCATGCATACATATACATAGATGCGGGAGGCGGAGTGGTTTCATGACCTACAGATGAGGCCACAATATAGTAATCAGATCCACAATTTACAGAAAATGGCATATTTCAAAATCGCTATTAAGGCCACGGGGGGCTAGGGTGCCATAATCGAATATACACCTCATCTCCTCCCTAGCTAAGATGAGATCTATATCCCCCCCCTCTCCATCCCTTGAAAACCTTTCTAAGTACACAAAACTCTAAACCTGATGGATCATCTTATTATTTTATATGTATATATATCCATATTGCATGGCTGTTAGCTGCAAAGTTAAAGTGTGCAGTGTAATTTGGGTGTTCTTTTTAACTGATGGGCTTTTTTTTCCCCCTGTTTGTTTTATCTTATGTCTCGGGTGTATGTATGTCTCGGGTGTATGGAGGCATGGCTGCCGATATAGGTGAACGTGCCTTGGCTCTAGACCTCTAGGTTGCCTTACAGTGGTCACGCCAATATATCCATTAACTTGCGGGAGTAAGAAGGATTGTAATAAAAGTCCGCCGGTTGGGTGTAAGGTTATCGGCTCTTCCAAAATGGCGGCTCCGGCATCAAGCGGATACCTCTTTCAGATGTGTATCCCCGCGCATGCGCCCTAGAACGCGGTGGAGAACGTGGACCGCTGAAGTCAGAAGAGTGTGACAGACGGAAGTATCCGAACAAACTGCGGACCATGTGGAGTTTAATTAATTTCGAGGGACCTGTAACACCTGGAACTATGAGTATAATTTGTATATATACGGGGGTCTATTTGAATGTATTTTTAACCAACTGATGAAGCCGTTGCCACGGCGAAACGCGTTTTGGTTTATTTTTTATTAAATTTATATGGACCATAAAAGAAGGTTTCTTTACTGGGTCTAAAGGGGATTGGTGTGTCCTTAATACGCCTAAGCTTATTTACGGAGCCAGTGGATACAACACAGGCTCTACATCACGTGAGTTTGGCCATTGCTGAAAGTTAGAGATCATCTGCCTATGTTATAGAGTTACACTATGGTCTCTTTTTTTTTTTTGTCCATTTCCGCATGATATCCATCCTGTACTCGGAGGATGTTTGAAGAGGGACGGGGTCATCCCTGAAGGGACCCAACGCCTTCCTATAGAGCCTTGAATTTGTACAGGCTCTGGCTCATGTGAGTGAACTTTCATATCAAGAATTCCGTTACACCAACTGTACATATGTATTGCGCAATGTGTGTTTTTTGTTCTTTTTCTTTCATATGTCCACCAGAAATCTGGTCTGGCCACATACATATGAATTGTTAATCGTATCCCTCCTTTAGTCATATATTTGACATTATATCGGGTGTGATTTTACTCAGTGCGTGTTTTTTTCCGTGGTTGTGGGATCCGCACTGGCGCTTTCTCCATTTCTGTGAATTGTTCATATTTGTTTGGGTTTGGTGGGGAAAGCCCTTGGGAGATATAGCAGTCGTACCTACCCGTAATCGCGGGATTTAAACTTCCATCTATTGCCGCTTCAGCGCCCCTTAGTCTTTATTCTTTAGGCGCTACCAGTAGCCTGGGCTTATAGGGTATAGGTAAACGCGGCACCCAGCCGTTTACATGCCTGGCCTGCTGTAATGAGGATTTTCATGAACTCAGGGCATTATGTGGGGGGGGGGGGAGAGAAAGAAGAAATGCAGCAGCTGCTGGAACAGTGTTCAGCGCTCCGATTCTGTAACCTGGTTTCACTTAATGTTTTATACATATACTCCTGATAAAAGGCCTAGGTATACACCCTCTGAGGATGTGGTGTTTCCCCATGCCAGTTGGCAGCTCCCCCAACGGATCAGGTTTTAAGGATTCCCTTGGGGGGAATGCAGACTGAATCCTGCAATCACTGAGCAGCAAATCATATCACCTGTCCTCTGCTACAGATATCCTGCAAACCTGGCCTGTTGGGGAGACCTGAGGACCGGGATTGATGAAAGTGATGTCCTGTATCACAGGGGATGCAAAATAATGGTTGAAAAGCACACACTTCGGCTTTTACCGACACGTTCAACACAGTTTGAGTGAGATGGAGGGCTGTATTCCCTAAAACAGTGGTGCAAACCTCTCGCTACCAAACAAAGGCCTGCCTGCCGATTGGAAACTGGACTGTCAGAGGGTAGACAAGAGATGGATAGATCCCACGCGTTTCGCTTCTCCTGAGACGCAAAGCTGGGCTGTGAGACGTCTTCCCTGTCGATGACGCTTCCGTCTTAACGCAGCCTGTGGTCTTACATACATATATACTGTATATTAGGGTCAATAACCCTTATCTTTAAAGCTTGGTGCTTGAAGTGTGGTGGATTGGGGGCATTTTCATATGATGATAGATCTTGGCAATGGGATCTAGGTCTCAACATGAAATTCACATGTTTCTTACGCACACCCTGAAGGGCATTTTATACAGGATTTTAATCGTTTTCTCCCGTCTCACGTGGCGTCTGACTTCTCCTTTTTCAGCATCATGTCAGCGCTCGAAGCATTGGGATTTTGGAAGTCGTCAGCCTTTATCACACATGGTACCGAACTAAAGAGCTGAAAAGTAGGGTAGGTTAAACCAAGGCTGTCAGACCCCCCCCCCCCCCATGTTGATGCCTACAATTCCCAGAATTCTTAAGAGTGCAATAGATTGCCAGGGAATCATGGGAGATGTAGTTCAGAAAAATCTGGGGGACGGTTGGCAGAGTTTGAAAGCCCTAGGTTAGACGGTCCGTGCTTAACCCCAACCCTGGCCCGCTGGACAGTATGGAATGATACAGAACGTCTGCTTAACCCATACCCGGCCCGCTGGACAGTATGGAATGATACAGAACGTCTGCTTAACCCATACCCGGCCCGCTGGACAGTATGGAATGATACAGAACGTCTGCTTAACCCATACCCGGCCCGCTGGACAGTATGGAATGATACGGAACGTCTGCTTAACCCATACCCTACCCCGCTGGATGGTATGGAATGATACGGAACGTCTGCTTAACCCATACCCTGCCCCGCTGGACGGTATCGAATGATACGGAATGTCTGCTTAACTCATACCCGGCCGCTGGACGGTATCGAATGATACGGAACGTCTTAACCCATACCCGGCCCGCTGGACGGGATCGAATGATACGGAACGTCTGCTTAACCCATACCCGGCCCGCTGGACGGTATGGAATGATACGGAACGTCTGCTTAACCCATACACGGCCTGCTGGACAGTATGGAATGATACAGAACGTCTGCTTAACCCATACCCTACCCCGCTGGACGGTATCGAATGATACGGAATGTCTGCTTAACTCATACCCGGCCCGCTGGACGGTATCGAATGATACGAAACGTCTGCTTAACCCATACCCGGCCCACTGGACGGTATCGAATGATACGAACGTCTGCTTAACCCATACACGGCCCGCTGGACAGTATGGAATGATACGGAACGTCTGCTTAACCCATACCCTGCCCCGCTGGACGGTATCGAATGATACGGAATGTCTGCTTAACTCATACCCGGCCCGCTGGACGGTATCGAATGATACGGAACGTCTGCTTAACCCATACCCGGCCCGCTGGACGGTATAGAATGATACGGAACGTCTGCTTAACCCATATCTGGCCCGCTGGATGGTATAGAATGATACGGAACGTCTGCTTAACCCATACCCTGCCCAGCTGGACGGTATCGAATGATACGGAACGTCTGCTTAACCCATACCCGGCCCGCTGGACGGTATCGAATGATACGGAACATCTGCTTAACCCATACCCTGCCCAGCTGGACGGTATCGAATGATACGGAACGTCTTAACCCATACCCCGCCCCGCTGGACGGGATCGAATGATACGGAACATCTGCTTAACCCATACCCGGCCCGCTGGACGGTATGGAATGATACGGAACGTCTGCTTAACCCATACCCGGTATCGAATGATATGAACGTCTGCTTAACCCATACCCAGCCCGCTGGACGGTATAGAATGATACGGAACGTCTGCTTAACCCCTACCCGGCCCGCTGGACGGGATCGAATGATACCGAACGTCTTAACCCATACCCGGCCCGCTGGACGGTATTGAATGATACGGAACGTCTGCTTAACCCATACCCGGCCCGCTGGACGGTATAGAATGATACGGAACGTCTGCTTAACCCATACCCGGCCCGCTGGACAGTATCGAATGATATAGACGTCTGCTTAACCCATACCCAGCCCGCTGAACGGTATTGAATGATATGAACGTCTGATTAACCCATACCCAGCCCGCTGGACGGTATAGAATGATACGGAACGTCTGCTTAACCCCTACCCGGCCCGCTGGACGGTATAGAATGATACAGAACGTCTGCTTAACCCATACCCGGCCCGCTGGACGGTATGGAATGATACGGAACGTCTGCTTAACCCATACCCGGCCCGCTGGAGGGTATAGAATGATACGGAACGTCTGCTTAACCCATACCCGGCCCGCTGGACGGTATAGAATGATAGGAACGTCTTAACCCATACCCCGCCCTGCTGGACGGAATCGAATGATACGGAACGTCTGCTTAACCCATACCCTACCCCGCTGGACGGTATCGAATGATAAGGAACGTCTGCTTAACCCATAACCGGCCCGCTGGACGGTATCGAATGATACGGAACGTCTGCTTAACCCATACCTGGCCCGCTGGACGATATAGAATGATACGGAACGTCTGCTTAACCCATACCCGGCCCGCTGGACGGGATCGAATGATATGAACGTCTGCTTAACCCATACCCGGCCCGCTGGACGGTATCGAATGATATGAACGTCACGGTGTTTCTGTGTAACACACAGGTGAATGACCACTTCCTGTTTTGTGTCCATCATACAGTTTAATGTATTCATAGAGCGCTAACAAGTTCTGTAGCGCTGTACAATGGGTGAGACAGAATAACAAATATACATACAAGTTAGGCCGGGGTAAGACGAGCGCACATTGTGCGCCTCTACTGACGTGCCTCTGGGCGTCCCTTGCAGCGCTGTGATGCTTTGACGTGGCTGGCCACACCCTATAAGCGCTCACTAATTGGGCGCTACAGCGGATGTGCTGAAAGTATCCCAGTCGAAGTGCTACGACGAGCATTCAACGGGGCTGCAAAGCGTGATCCTCCATAGGAGGATCGAGCCTTGCAGCGCTGAGCGCACTAACTGCACTCAGCGAGGTGGCCAGACGGGCGTCAGAGTGGAAGGAACGTCCACTCTCACGGATGTTCCTTCCTCTCTTAGAAACGCTCGTCTGACCCTGGCCTTAGACACACAGAACAGTAGGAGAGAGGACCCTGCTCAAGAGCTTACAATCTAAGAGGACAGAGGTGACATACTAGGTAAGGACCTGACATAGTGGAGTGAGTGTGGGCTGGGTTGGAATATGGTTCATGAAATGTACAAAGGGGGATCATGGAGGGAGCTGATAGGCTTCTCTAAAGTAATGTGTTTTCAGAGACTTCTTGAAGGACTGGAGAGACGGGGAGAGTCTGATGCTGCGGGGGGGGTTCCATAGAAAGGGTGCCGCTCTGGAGAAGTCATTTTGACATGTTTCCTTTTTTTTGGGGGGAGGAGGTAGGGGCCCTCCACATTTCTGTGCCTACAGGCTCCTGAGATGCAAATCCGGCCCTGGCTAAACCTACACGAAGGCAAACTGGTCATACAGCCTCCACGTACAGCACGAACAGGAAAATTCCTCTACAGGAATCCGCTATGAGATACGGCGTACCAAAAACAACACAACAAAAAAATCAGCTGTTATTGATGCGGGGAGTGCGGGGTTAAGCCAGGTTCCTCCACGCAGTCTAAGGCCGGTGTCAGGCGAGCGTTTTGCAGAGCGGTAGAAACGTCAGTGAGCTTGGACATCCTTCCACTCTGACGCCCGTCTGGCTGCTTCGCCGAGCGCAGTTAGTGCGCTCTGCTGCAAGGCGACATCCTCCTATGGAGAATCACACTTTGCAGACCTGTCGAACGCGTGACGTAGCACTTCAACGGGGTGTTACCGGAATCCACTTGGTTCACTCGGGTCGGGGCCGGACCAGACACGAGCAAGGATTGTCTGGACACGAGTCTCTTCAGGAAAGGCAAACTTTATTGTGACGTCACAGATGCTCAGACAGGATTAAATCGCAAAGACTGAGCCTCGAACTCACCCCGACAAGGGGTCTTATACCCCAAATACATAATTAGGTACATCCCAATTAGCCCACCTCCCGGTGACACTATCCCACCCCACGTGGGTAAATACCTCCCTTAGTCTAATACAAAGACATTCCATTAAATTGGCCGTAAATTAGCAAACTTCATGTTAGTTTCGACAGATCGTGATTAGCTACTACAATCAGTCCGGGCTGTGCTCGCCTCCCTAGCGCCTGTGTTTATTTGTTGCGGATAACACCTGGTCTGTCTTCTATACTTTCCTTTGTCTCTCTGCGGGCCTCTGTGACCTTGGTGTATCCACTTCTCATTCTGTCCCTTCGTGCCAGGAACAGCCTAGATCTTTCTCAGGTTTTTAATTGCTTTTCTGCTAATCTAGCACATTCCTAAATTTCTACGTATTCTGCATTCTAGTTTCCGCTAAAACCTACCTAGTTATTTTCAAGTGAACCAATATTCTGAACAAGATGGCTGCCTGGCATATAATGGCGGCCATCTTCCAGCCTGATTCCACTTCATTCCCCCCTTGGCTCAAGCCTCAGGTTCTCCTCCTGAGACTTGTAGCCATTACACCCCACTACTATTATTCTTAAATTCCTCATACTTTAGGGGACCTAATTTTGTTGGGAACATGTCTTGTGGGATAATCAGTGGTATCTTCTGTGTCTGTGTGGGTGTCAGTGCCCTCTTGCATAGTGGCCAGAGACAGAGCATTATGCGGTACAGTAGTGTCCCTACGACCAAGATCACCACCACCATCAGAATCATGGATCCAATTTGTGAAATAAATCTCAGAATGGATCCGAACCAATCTCCGATTGCTCCGAACCCACGGAGTGGATTCCAGCCTTCGGCAGCGATCCTCCTTGCTGTGTTCTGCAACTGTGCTACCTTCTCCTGGTGGTCTTGGATTACCTGGTAATAGTCATGGACGTCATGTGTAGTGTTCTTGATGAAAGTGCAACATTCATAATGCATCGTCATCTCACACAAGCCATTCAGAGCCGCACTGATCTGTTCCAGTGCCATATCATGTATCATTTGTACCTTTCGTATCTCCCGTACTTCCAGATTCAGTAACTGAATATCCATACTGGTCTTATTCAAAATTTTGTCCATCAAACTGGCATAACTGTTCATTCTTGCCATCAACTCTCTTCCCCATCCAGTCCATGCTGGAAGCCATGCCCATATTCGATCCGCTTTCTTGAATAGCTCCCTCTTCTGTCTCTCAAACACCAGTGGGTACCTAGGGTGAAGTGTTGTGTCTGAATTAGTGTCTTCTCCCCTTACCCTCTGGATTGGGATCAATTTAGCCAGATAACACATTCCCGTTATTGTAGGTGGTACCCATGTGTAACACAACCTTTCACAGCACACCTGGTACCCTCCTTTCACTATAAATGGTGATAAATATAGTGTTCCCTTTAATATCTCTATCGCAAGTTGTCTCAGCCGTCTCATCATATCCACTGCACCCTGCCTCCCATTGGTCACATTCGCAATCACCGCCTCTTGGTCTCTAGTGAGTTGCCTGCATCGTATGTATAGATAATTCGCCTTTTGTCCTGTTTTGAATATGCAAATGTATGATGTCCAGTTGAACTGACTTGAGTTACATAACCCACCCTCGTTATTTGTTTCTTTATCTGGCCCTAGTTGAAAACACCATTCTGGTGGATACACTGGTCCTATTATGGGGTACCCGGGACTGAATGATTCTGTTTTTTCCCTTGGTGCATCGACAGCATGTATTGTGACATTCCCTGATGCAAACATACTCAAATTCATTGGAACAGAGGCAAATGGTATATGAATTGTCTCTGGGTGCAGTCTACTACACACCCAGCATGGGGTTTGCCCAGACTTTTTGGCATAATCATATTTAAATTGCACAAGTAAGTGTCCTCTTGGCTTGGTTCCAGATAGCGCCTCTCGTTTTTGTCTCCACATGGTACGGTTCTCCATCACCGGGTGCGTACCATTCCAGGTGTGGGAGATTTCCACTTTCTTGGTGGTGCTTGGGCACTTGGGGCATACTCCATGTGATAATCCATGAATCAAATGTGCAAGAAACAAAATCAGTACCAGAATTGCCCCAAATGTCAAAAACCCTTGGGCAATTCTTTTCACAGTCACATAAACCCAATCCCTCCCCTCCGGAATTTCAAAAACAAAAGACATTTCCGGTTGATCACGGGTCGGGGCCGGGCCCCTAAAAATAACCCTTTCAGCACCCCCCATCAGTGGATAATCAGACCTTGTTGTATCCATCAAAACACCCACGTGTTGAGTATCTTGGATGCTCTCAGTCGAATCTCTTAGGGGCTCACGACTGTGGTCTTTGTTAGCTTTAGCCTCAGTGGATTGGTCTCGCTGGTGACGACCTTCCATACTGGTTCAGGATTGGCTGCAGCTACCTTCAGTCTGGAGTGATGTATCCACGGGACCACCTCGGCAACCTTTACTGCTGTAGGGGTTGATAACAGGACAAAATAAGGACCTCTCCATTTTGGGCCTAATGGATCATTTTTCCACTCCTTCACCCATACTGAGTCACCTGGACAATACTTGTGCAGTGGGGGGTATAAAAAGTGAGGTATATTATCTCCCACCCAAGTATTTAATTTCTGCATTGCTTTACCCAACAGTACAACCTGATCATTTAATTTAGTTTCCCCCAATGCCCGAAGGTTCCCCCTTAGTCCATTAATCAGAGGGGTAGGCCGCCCAAACATGAGTTCGTACGGACTTAGCTTCAATTGGGGGGTTGGCCTGCACCTGATGTGCAATAGGACTATCGGCAGCACATCCAACCAGCCTAGTGACGTCTCTTGGCACAGTTTGGACATCAAAGTCTTTAGGGTACGGTTCATTCTCTCGACTTTTCCCGAGCTTTGGGGCCTGTAAGCAGTATGTAACTTCCAGGTGATGCCCAATAGTCGGGCAAGTTGCTGTAAACAGTTCTGTATAAATGCGGGGCCATTGTCCAACCCTATTTCGAGAGGAAGTCCATAGCGTGGTATTATTTCCTTCATCAGGCTTTTCACCACTTCCACTGTCTTTTCCGTTCTTGTTGGGAAAGCTTCCACCCACCCTGTCAGGGTGCACACCATTACCAGTAGATATTTATATCCTTTGCAGGGTGAAATCTATCTGTAACGATGCCATTGGGGATAGCCCGATCGGCTGCTTCCCTGGAGGTTGAGATGGGCCTGTTCTTGGATTATTTTTGGCACATGTCACGCACTGCTGGGCTATTGCTCTACAGATTACTGACAGTCCTGGCACGTAGAAATGTGGCTCCAATTGCTGTTCCATCATTTCTCTTCCTCCATGGGTACTTGCGTGGAGCGTTCTTACAATCTCAGGCGCCAGTGTTGTTGGTAGAACTATTTGTCCATTCTTCAACTGGAACCATCCATCTTCTCCATATCCGCCTTGTTCTCCCGATAGCCATTTCTTCTTTTTCTCTGAATACATAGGTGTCCATTCACTCAATGGTGCCGGTAGGAGTGCAGCCACCACTGGTTTTGCTTTGTATCGTGCCAATTCTCCATGGTTTCCCCAGATGAATTCTTCTTTTGGGAAATAATATCGCCAAGCAAAGAACAGCAGATCTTGTCTTTCCTGTGAATCTCTCACTGCTGGTATGAAAAAGTTCATCGCACTTTTCTTCATTCTTGGCAGTTTGTTTTTGATAAGGATCTCCTTGAGGAAGAACCTCACCAATGGGGCTTGGTATTCTTCTGCTCCCAATTCTCCCAAACTTAGCAGTATTCGTGTAATTCTCAGATTATTATGAGGGTTGGTTGTTAGGTTTTCGAAACGTGAGGCGAAATTTTCTGCTCGTTCAACTTCGGTTACTTCTGTATTTTCTCCATACTCCCCCATTAATTTTACGCCGAAGAATTTCAGCATCATTTCGTATACTCTGCGGAGTCTTTGCTGAACTTCTGAGGTGGTAATCATAAGGCGCGTCTCTTGAGGGTTCAGAGGAGTGGAGTAGAAATTTCGGCCTTGGGACTGGGTTGGGAAAAGCTATTGGATATAATCATGATTGAGTTCTAATACTTCGTAATCATTGTGCCATTTGTGCAAAATAATTTCAATGTATTCTCCTTTGGGTTCAAATTTTCTCCAATTCATGTAGAATTCGTAGTTTGGCATGGGAGGTTGGGCCTCTTGCTTGCAGAGCAGTACTTTGGCTTGATCAATTGTCAGTAATGGTTTTGCAGCCGCTTTTGCGGCCTGGTCAGCGTGCCTGTTGCCTTTTGGGATTTCATCATGACCTTTCTGGTGGCCACGACAGTGCATAATACTGACAGCACTAGGTTTCCATACAGCTTCTAGGAGGGCTGCGATTTCAGCTGCATACTTGATTTGTTGTCCTGAGGAAGTAAGTAGGCCTCTTTCTTTGTAGAGTGCACCATGTGCATGGACAGTCATGAAGGCATATTTGGAGTCAGTGTAGATATTCACTCTTTTGCCTTCGGAGATTTCCAGAGCCCTGGTTAGAGCTGTTATCTCAGCCAGTTGTGCAGATGTATGGCCCGGTAGGGAATTTGCTTCAATAATTTCTTCTGCTGAGACAACTGCATAGCCGTAGACTTTCTTCCCATCATCCATGTAACTGCTACCATCAGTGAATAGCTGTAGATCGTATTTGTCTAGAGGTACGTCTTTCAAATCTGGCCTGCTACTGAACACTTCTTCCATGACTTGGAGGCATTCATGATCTGGATCCTCTTCACAGTCTGGCAGTAAAGTAGCAGGGTTCAAGGTAGCGATGAGGTCCAAATGAACCTGTGGATTCTCACACATCATAGCTTGGTACTTCGTCATCCGGCTGTTGCTGAACCAGTAGCTTCCTTTTACATCCAGCAGGGCTTTGACAGCATGGGGCACCTTGACATGAAGGACTTGTCCAAGTGTCAGCTTGTCTGCTTCTGCTATCAGCATTGCGGTGCATGGGGGTAAGCCGCAGGCCACAGGGTCAAATTGCTTGGAGAGATAGGCCACAGGCCTTGGCCAGGAGCCAAAATTCTGAATCAGCACTCCTGTAGCTGTTTGATTGTGTTCATACACGTACAGCTGGAACAGCTTGCTGTGATCTGGCAGTCCTAGTGCTGGAGCTTCCATTAATAAAGTCTTTAATTTCAGGAAAGCTGCTGTTTGCTCTTCTTCCCAGAGGAAGGGGTCATGCTCTCCCCCCTTGGTGGCTTGGTGGAGGGGCTTAGCAATATCTGCGAAGTTGGGGATCCACAGGTGGCAGAAGCCTGCAGCTCCCAGGAATTCACGGACTTGTCTCCTTGTCTTTGGTTGGGGTATTCGGCATACTGCTTCTTTTCTCTCTGCCCCCAGTGCACGCTTGGTACCTGTTAATTGAAAACCTAAATATTTCACAGTCTGTTTACATATTTGTGCTTTCTTTTTGGACACTCTGTAACCTGCAAGGCATAGCAGATGTAGCAGGGCTTTTGTGGCAGAGAGACAGTCTTTTTCTGTGGGAGAAGCCAGTAATAAATCATCTACATACTGTAGTAGAACAACTTTGTCTGGCTGAGCGTTGAAGGACAGGAGGTCCTGGCTGAGCGCGCACCCAAAGATCGTGGGCGAGTTTTTGAAACCTTGAGGGAGGCGTGTCCAGGTCATCTGATGGCGCGCTCCCGTGGTAGATTCCTCCCACTGAAATGCAAAAAGAGGCTGGCTTGCCGGAGCCAGACGGATACAAAAAAAGCGTCTTTTAAATCAAGCACCGTGTAATATTTTGTGTCTCCGGGAATTAATGCCAATAAATTGTATGGATTGGGAACCACAGGATGTAGGGTTACTGTGGCTTCGTTAACCGCTCGTAAATCTTGGACTGGGCGGTACTCTTGTGTGCCCTCTTTCAGTACTGGCAACAGGGGTGTGTTCCACGGTGACACGCAGAATTTCAATATACCATGGTCTTTAATAGGGATGAGCCGAACACTCCCCGAGTTCAGTTCGAGCCCGAACTCGAACTTCCCACTTGTTCGGGACCGAACCTGAACCCCCATGCAAGTCAATGGGGCTGAAAATTCGGTTTTTTAGAGTGCCCTCCAAGAGGGCATATATGCTACATATTTGCCATAAAAGGTGTATGGGGGTCCGGGTAGTGCCCTGGGGGACAGGAAACAAGGACAAAAAGTTTTTAAAAAAAGTTTTTAAAGGGACAGTGAGTTTTCCATGAAATAAGGGTTAAAAATAAAAACAAAAAATTCCTTCAAATATCGTGCCTAGGAGGTCCCCATAACCTGCCCGTGAAGTGGCGGATTTCTAGGATGTATAGAAACACTTAAAAACAAATAAATTACGTTTCATATGACGGTAAATGCTTTTCCTTTAATCTATCCATAAACAACTGCTTGGGGCGGCAGCCTGTATGAAAAGACATTTTAGGACGCGCAGAAAAAGCTTAGTGTTTTTTTGGGCTAAATTATTGTGAAATTTATGCAGGCTTTGGATGAAAGTAACAATATGTGCTTTAAAATTTGGCTTTTGGGGGCGGAGCCAACTGCCGATGTGAGAGGTCGCATGCTGCCGGGCTCCGCTGTTGATGGCTTGAATACATTGCTTTTTATTATCTCACCGGCAAGCAGCGACCCTCTGTGCGACCCCTGATCAATTCCTGGACCTGTGGGGGTTCCTGCAGAACCTTCTCACCTAGCGGTGGACTCGCAGACCCGCGCGGTTCCGGGCCTGCTGCTGCGGCCTAGCCAGGTCAGCCATTTTGGATCCCCAGCGTCTCCTGATTTTGCCATGTGCCCCCGTTTCCCATCCTCCCAGCGGCAGCAACGGGTCAGAAATCCCGGTGATTGAACAGTGCCTCGTGCAACGAAGGACGGGAGCAGCCGCATGCTGTGAGTGCCACGCTGTACACGGGGTTTTGATAATCGGCGGCACTCCCGTCCAATCTTGACGCCAGGGAGGTCTGGTGCCTGCTGGACGCGCTGGGGCCGGGCGAGTTGCCTCGTACCGGGCGTTTTTGCACCGCTGCTTTTAGTCAGCGGGACTCGGGCCGGCTGCGGCCTGGTCGAGGCGGCCATATTGCAAGGCCTGGGGAGTTTCCTGCCGTCTGGCGCGGAACGGACTCCCGGCGGCGGACCACTCCCCTCCCCCTGAAGATGGGGAAGAAAACGCAGCTTCAACGGAACAACGGATCGGTGGGTTCCAGACAGCGAGACATCAGAGAGTCCTTAGGTGGTGGACGCCCTGCCAGCGTGTTGGCCAATGCCTCCACCCTTCCCCTGGGGTATGGCTCGTCAGAAGAGGTCGATAGTTCCTGGCTTCTGGGGTGTACGCCTGAGACCGACTGGTTGGCCCCGGAGTCTCGAGACCGAGCTCCGGTGGCAGTGAGCCCTGCTGCGAGGAAGAGGGCACAGAAAAAACGGAAGAAGACTTTGGCGGTGATCTCTCACGAGTCCACGGTTCCTGCCCCTGACCCTTCCCTAGGCTATTCCGAAGCAGACTTACCACTCTCAGACGAAGGGGATATACCACAGCTCACAGGTCACCCTCGTCGCTATGACGTCTTGCAACGGTTGCCCTCCGGGGAGACGGGAGCTCCTTCAGTAGATGCAACTTCCCCTGAGGAGACTACTGAAGATGCCTCGGATGATGCACGTCCCACCACGATGAGGGACTACTGGAGCTTCATCGCTGAAATTAAGTCGCTCTTGTCCACTGAGATGTCCAACGTGAAGGCTGAGGTGGAGGTGATACGCTCCCAGGTGGTGGCGGTACAGGCCCAAACTACGAACATTGCGAACGAGCAGGTGGTCCTTTCGTCCCAGGTGACAGCCCTACAATCCCAGGTTGATCTGCTGACAAGATCTGTGGAAACCATGGAATCTCGCCATCGTCGGCGTAATGTCCGCGTCTGTGGTGTCCCAGAGTCGATCCCTGCTGCGGACCTGCTCGTCTATGTTAATCGTCTGGCTCGACAGGTGTCCAGGTCCCCACCCGATGGGTCGGAAATGTTTGGGGTGGTGTACCGTATCCGCAAAGCTGCGACGGCTCCCCAGGACGCCCCGAGGGATGTTATCGCGGTGGCCATGGATGTGGCGATTAAGACGCGACTCATGTCGGCCCCTGGAGCTAGGGCACCTGTTCGGTTCGACGGAGCCCTATTGATGATTTATCAAGACCTGCCCTTCATGACCTTGATGGCACGTCGTCGGTTCCGGGACGTGACAACCTTTCTACGGCACAAGGGGGTACGCTACCGTTGGGGTTAGCTGGCTCCCTAGCGGTTACCCACATGAATGTACTGTACACTATATCAGATCCAGCTGAAGCCTGGCCGGTGCTTTTGGGGCAGGTCTCGCCCCGGACCGGGCGGTTACTTCCCCGGGCTGACAGCCGCACCATGCGGGCGTCTTCTGACCCCCCACCTGGGACTATTCTCCCTGTCGGGCTGAGGAACTCCCCGCCAAGCTATTTTTTCTCCCCCCCCTTTTTTTTTTTTTTTTTTTTTCTCTTTCTCTTCTTTGGCTAATCCGGGACATCTTGGGGACGCAGCCGTGGCCTGGTGTCCGGCTTGCTCCTGAGTGCCCGGGCCAGGTGCCGTTACTCCCCCTTGGCCTCCCGGCGGCCTTAGGGACCGTCTGGGTAGTCGCCAAGGCAGGCACATTTTTGGCCTTTGCCATCTTTTTATTCCCTCCCCCCCCCCTAATTCTCCTACAGCTTGATGTCCTTGGCTGTTTAGTATTTTTTTTTTTTTTTTTTTTTTTGCCGAGTACCCCTTTTCCGATGGTTATTGATTTTTCTGCATTATTTACAGCTGATGTTTCATTTCTTCTATTGTGTTTATTAACTGAGTATGATATTTGGCCCTGCAAGGCTAACTTTATTTTTGTTTTTATTTTTATTTTTTTTGGTTTTTTTTAACTACCTGCTGACTCTTTTTGGCCGTTAATTGGAGACGATTTTGTTGAATACGTTTCTTGTAGATGACTTTAAAACCTTAATGTATATTTCTTAGACGATTTCACACTTTAATGTGTTTCCTGCAGATGACCTTAAATGTTAGTGTGTTTTTTCACAGATGACCTTACACATGTTTTTTGCAGATGACCTAGAAATACTTGACTACCACCCACACTACATTTTCGTGAAGCAAGGAAGGGGTACTTAGCGGACACCCCCATTGCTCCCACAATATCAACTTCACTTCCCATTGGGGGTGCAATTTGTTGTGTTACGATAGAATATTCGGCACCGGTGTCAACCATAAAAATTTCATCTTTATTTCCCACCCTCATAGTGACCGTGGGCTCGTGATTACCGAGCGGGATGGGCCCAGGTCTGTGTCAATATGTACCTTGCCCTTCAAATGACGTTCCCGCCAAACCAGCGAACCCTGCACCGGCACCCTCACTTCTCTCATATCTGCCGTTTGTTACCTGATCATTGGAGGCTTGGCCTCCCGATTCCCCAGCCTCCCCCTGTACCCCAAATTTAGCCAAAAATGCCGGACAATTATTTTTCCAGTGACCTTCGCCCCAGCACTAAGCGCACTGATTGGGTCCCAGGGGTTCCCTAGGGGCTCCCCTACCTCTGCCTCCCCATCCCCTCGCTCTCCCTCTGTCCGGGGCACCTCTACCTCCATTTCCCATATATCCGACCACACCTGTATACCCTTTTTGTCTCTTTATCTCCTCCCGCTTTTCTTCCAGATCCCGGTTATGAAACACTTTATTAGCAATTTCCACTAATTCACTAATACCTTTCCCTAAAAACCCATCTATTCTCTGTATTTTATTCCGTATGTCTCTCTGTGACTGTCCCACAAAAGAAGAATCAATTAACCTCTGATTCTCCACTGCCTCAGGGTCAATAGGACTATACATCCTGTATGCATCTAGTAACCTTTCTAGAAATGCACTTGGGGTTTCTTTAGAATCTTGCACAATATCCGCTATTTTCCCCATGTTTGTGGGTTTCTTCCCTCCCGCTTTAACACCCATTATTACCGCTGTACGGTACGTCTGCAGGTGAGCAATACCTGCAGCGGTATTGTACGGCCATTTGGGATCTGTTTTGGGATAGTGTTCCTCTACCCACGCTTCTGGCTGGGCTCTGGCATCTTCTACGGCTTGGGCAAGTAGTATTTTCCGCACGCTACTATTTATTCGGGCTCTTTCCTCAGTGGTGAACATTGTCAGCATTAGTTGTTGGCAATCTGCCCATGTGGGGTTATGTGTAAGCATAACTGACTCTATCATACTGGCCACCGCTGCGGGATTAGTAGAATACAGTGGTGTGTGTGTTTTCCAGTTGAATAGATCTGTTGTCGTAAATGGGACATATCTGTATTGCACTGGCCCAGGTGCTCCGTTTTCCAGTAAAGGGCCTGGCACCTCCCGTAGGGGCATTTGCATCTTACTTTTGCTGGGATTGTGCTGATATGGGTCTCGGGTTTATATATATTGTTCGCTACGCGAGTGGTGGCACCTTGCTTTACATCTTCACCCTCATCATCACTGTCCTCTTGGGTTACTAGTTTATATACGTTCCCATCGGGCATTTCAATCTTTCCTGGTTGGACCTCTCTGTCTCCTCCACCCGCTGCCCCCTCATCTTCCTCCGCAATACCGCTTACCGGAGCGGAGGAAGCCGGCGGAGCAGTAGCAGCCGCCCGCTCCCCCCCCCTCCGCCCGCGCAACCGCGGCACGCAAAGCTTCTCTAGCTGCCCCGTAATATGATGGATAGGGCGGGGACAGGGAATCAATCTCCTCCGGTTGTTATACCAACACCGGTTTCCTTTTTCTTATTATTTTTTCTATTTGGGGGTACCTGCTTCTTGTTACGTCCCGCCATCATTATAAAATGACTTTTATCTTTTACACAATACCTCCATATATCTATATATGGGTACTGTTCAGGATGTCCGCATTTCCCGGTTACTTGGGAATGCACTTTCTGTATTAACTCCGGGTCCATTGACCCCTGCTCTGGCCAGTCTGGAACTAGCAGTGGCCACACGATTGTACACATTAATATTAATTTCTCTTTAGTTAACTCTGCACCATAAACATGCGTTGCATATAGTGCTTCAAAATTCCGCACCATATACCCTAAGGGTGTCTCACCCTTCTTCGCCTTTTTGGGTTTGGATGACCCATTACCCATTGTTACTCTTAAGGGCAGTAACCTTCTCACAATGCAGATATTACTTTTAGCAAAAACACTTGAAATTTACTGTCTGGTACTCAGTCAACAGTTCATATATATCGTATTCGCTTCCTCCGTCAGTAGCCGGTTGCAGTCGCCTGAACCGGAAACGTACCTTGGGAGTCCACTCTCAAGTTTGCTTTCTCGCTAGGCGAGTAGGCGCTCAATCACTCACAGCACTCTCAGCAATCATTCACAACCCATACTGTACCAGATACTTTCAGCACAAAACAATACATTAACAATTCTACTCTTTCTACTAGCCGAGGGCACGCCGTCCCTCCTTTTGGCTCCTTATACCCAGTTAATTGAACTCTAACTCTTGTCTGCTTGTGACTATGTGCACCCCGTTCTATAACTACACTCCCGTCTGCAATTCCAATTTGCCTATGGGTAATCTACCCGCCCGGCACCACTTCCTCTGCAGCTACCGCTGGCCCCAATGAGCCCTCTTCACTACACAACGTACACACTAGCACTGACTCAGGGCTCTCAGCCCGGTCACAGAAATGTCTCCTCCTTTCCTTGTCCACGTGCAGAAGCTCTATTTACAAACACTGACTACGACTATGCAACTCCACGTGGCTACCCTCTCCCTCACATACAGAACTATCCTTTGGTTAACATCCAATCCCCCGGGTCCAGACACGCGCTAGCCACTCTGGCTCCTTTGCTTGTCCTTGCTTTCGGTGGCGGGTTCGGTATGTCAACGAGACCGTGGCCGCGGGTCTCCTTATCCGACTATGGTCGGACGTTTCCCTTTATACTGGTATCTCCATTACACATACAAACATAGAAGACACTTTACCTATCGCCGCGCTGTTCTCTGTTTCCTTGGACTCGGTGGTGTCCCAGCTTCACGGGCTGGGGGTCCGTTTGGGACGAGACGAGGTCCACTGAACAGGAAATCCTGCTTGGCGCCTGCAGATGTCAGCTCACCTTCAATGGACACCCAACCAGCAGGATCACTCGCACCTGCAGTCAACCGCTACAGTGTCCAGCAGTCGTTGCCGTGCCGGCAAAGGGCCTCGTATCCCGGCTATCGAGCCCCCAGAAATGTTACCGGAATCCACTTGGTTCACTCGGGACGGGGCCGGACCGGACACGAGCAAGGATTGTCTGGACACGAGTCTCTTCAGGAAAGGCAAACGTTATTGTGACGTCACAGATACTCAGACAGGATTAAATCGCAAAGACTGAGCCCCGAACTCACCCCGACAAGGGGTCTTAGGCTAGGGTCAGACGAAAGCATTTTTCCCCGCGAACGTGAAAAAGTGCGTCCGAACGCATTGACGTATTTTTTCACGGAATGCGCAAAAACGGTCAGACGACGTGCATTTTCGGGCGTGATTTTGTACGGATCGTCAATAAAACTCTTTTTGCGTCTGGACGTTATGTAGGCTGGACATTAGCAGTGTCTGACATCTCCTAATCACGCAAACACGCCGCTATGCCGCAGCTGCGCACTCAGTACGTCAGTACTAGCGGTTCAGCATTCTCAAAAAAATGTGTTCAAATTCCACTTGTGTTGCACGGCCGGACTTTTGTGCGGCCGTACATCGTATATTGGCCGTCATTGCCCGTCATCTGCTGCTAGTGCGGCCGTAATTATGTGCGCCAGAACGCACGTTAAAAGTGCGCTGGTCTGACCCCAGCCTTATACCCCGAATACATAATTAGGTACATCCCAATTAGCCCACCTCCCGGTGACACTATCCCACCCCACGTGGGTTAATACCTCCCTTAGTCTAATACAAAGACATTCCATTAAATTGGCCGTAAATTGGCAAACTTCATGTTAGTTTCAACAGATCGTGATTAGCTACTACACTCAGTCCGGGCTGTGCTCGCCTCCTTAGCGCCTGTGTTTATTTGTTGCGGATAACACCTGGTCTGTCTTCTATACTTCCCTTTGTCTCTCTGCGGGCCTCTGTGACCTTGGTGTATCCACTTCTCATTCTGTCCCTTCGTGCCAGGAACAGCCTAGATCTTTCTCAGGTTTTTAATTGCTTTTCTGCTAATCTAACACATTCCTAAATTTCTACGTATGCTTCATTCTAGTTTCCGCTAAAACCTACCTAGTTATTTTCAAGTGAACCAATATTCTGAACAAGATGGCCGTCTGGCATATAATGGCGGCCATCTTCCAGCCTGATTCCACTTCAGGGGAGTCTTTCTGAACAGACGCAGCACACCTGCACACACAATCACATAACCTCACGTGATGCGCACACGCAATCTATGTGCAATAATGACTTAAAATGCTTTACATTGTTATCAATGCACATGGCGGGGCCTCCACAGAGCATTATCCATACGTCTAAAAGGGAGCCTATACCATCACCCCTTCTGAGCGGCGCAAACGCGACACTCATTTTATAGGTAATGTTGCTGGAGGTGAGGGCAGAGACCAGGCTATTCTCATGCCTTTTAGATGATGTCACGACTGATTGGAGCCGTTTATGTCACTAAAATGTCATTTAGAAGAAGAGCAAAGGATCCTATTCACAAAGCGATTAATAACAGCATTTATTGTACAATACAGACTAACTGCTGGGAGGATTATTACTGTGCAGCTCTGTTATACACCCACACACCCTGAATATATGGAGGAGCCCCTAAAAAGACACCCGCACACCCTGAATCTATGGAGGAGCCCCTAAAAAGACACCCGCACACCCTGAATATATGGAGGAGCCCCTAAAAAGACACCCGCACACCCTGAATATATGGAGGAGCCCCTAAAAAGACACCGGCACACCCTGAATATATGGAGGAGCCCCTAAAAAGACACCCGCACACCCTGAATATATGGAGGAACCCCTAAAAAGACACCCGCACACCCTGAATATATGGAGGAGCCCCTAAAAAGACACCCGCACACACCCTGAATATATGGAGGAGCCCCTAAAAAGACACCCGCACACCCTGAATATATGGAGGAGCCCCTAAAAAGACACCCGCACACCCTGAATATATGGAGGAGACCTAAATAGACACCCGCACACCCTGAATATATGGAGGAGACCCTAAAAAAGACACCCGCACACCCTGAATATATGGAGGAGACCCTAAATAGACACCACACACCCTGAATATATGGAGGAACCCCTAAAAAGACACCCGCAAACCCTGAATATATGGGGGAGCCCCTAAAAAGACACCCGCACACCCTGAATATATGGAGGAACCCCTAAAAAGACACCCGCACACCCTGAATATATGGAGGAGCCCTTAAAAAGACTATTATATAGGGAGGCTTGAAATGCATTGAGATATATGTATATACACACACTCATATATGTAATTAGCTGTTATTGAACTACAGTTCCCATAAGGCCCAGTCATCCCTTGGATAAAGGCCCAGCCCCCTCCCCCTAGTTATCGCTGTGTTTGCTATGCTTTGTTGTTCTTGCAAAACACAGGTTCGGGGCTACCACGAACGAGCATCACGTGGCCTTAGGGCAACCGCGAGTCATGTGACCTAACCCGGAAGCTCATGTGGAATGAGGCCGCAGCCAGTGTGTTTTGTTCTCCCCCCCCCTCTCAGAGAACGGTGACGTCATCGACTGTATGAATCCCGAGGAGACAGAGACTGCAGCTTCAATAATGAGGAAAAGAGACTGCTGCTTACAAGCTGAGCGAGAGGACTGCTGCCACAGACTGCAGCTCCAATACTGAGGAGAGAGACTGCAGCTCCCATACCGAGGAGAGAGACTGCTGAGAGAGACTGCAGCTCCCATACCGAGGAGAGAGACTGCAGCTCCCATACCGAGGAGAGAGACTGCAGCTCCCATACCGAGGAGAGAGACTGCAGCTCCCATACCGAGGAGAGAGACTGCAGCTCCCATACCGAGGAGAGAGACTGCTGAGAGAGACTGCAGCTCCCATACCGAGGAGAGAGACTGCTGAGAGAGACTGCAGCTCCCATACCGAGAGAGAGACTGCTGAGAGAGACTGCAGCTCCCATACCGAGGAGAGAGACTGCTGAGAGAGACTGCAGCTCCCATACCGAGGAGAGAGACTGCTGAGAGAGACTGCAGCTCCCATACCGAGGAGAGAGACTGCTGAGAGAGACTGCAGCTCCCATACCGAGGAGAGAGACTGCTGAGAGAGACTGCAGCTCCAATACCGAGGAGAGAGACTGCTGAGAGAGACTGCAGCTCCAATACCGAGGAGAGAGACTGCTGAGAGAGACTGCAGCTCCCATACCGAGGAGAGAGACTGCTGAGAGAGACTGCAGCTCCCATACCGGGGAGAGAGACAGCAGCTCCAATACCGAGGAGAGAGACTGCTGAGAGAGACTGCAGCTCCAATACCGAGGAGAGAGACTGCAGCTCCAATACCGAGGAGAGAGACTGCAGCTCCAATACCGAGAAGAGAGACTGCAGCTCCAATATTGAGGAGAGAGACTGCTGAGAGAGACTGCAGCTCCAATACCGAGGAGAGAGACTGCAGCTCCAATATTGAGGAGAGAGACTGCAGCTCCAATATTGAGGAGAGCGACTGCAGCTCCAATATTGAGGAGAGAGACTGCAGCTCCAATATTGAGGAGAGAGACTGCAGCTCCAATATTGAGGAGAGAGACTGCAGCTCCAATATTGAGGAGAGAGACTGCAGCTCCAATACCGAGGAGACTGCTGAGAGAGACTGCAGCTCCAATACCGAGGAGAGAGACTGCTGAGAGAGACTGCAGCTCCAATACCGAGGAGAGAGACTGCTGAGAGAGACTGCAGCTCCAATACCGAGGAGACTACCAGTTCTGGACCATCCAGTGAGACCGCAGAATCATCGTTACTGGAGCAGGGATTGCTGTCCTCAGAGACAGACCAGGACGCAGGCCGCATCTCTTAGGAGATGGATGGCCTCGGCGTCTGACACGGTGGCGCTGCGGATGGGGCCTGGACGCGCCAGAGCTATCAAGTGACCATGCACAGAGAGACATTGTCGCTGCAGGTATTTGTGGGCAAACGGATGTAGCGAGACTGCCACAGAATGCCCTAGAGCTGCGAAACAAAAGGATTGTAAAGAGACAGACTGCAGGCAGCATCTGTCCCGTGAGATTCACCAAAACTACCTCCCTCTAACCCCAAGGAGGACAAAGGGAAACAAAGCATCACCCTGAGTCTTCAAAAAGAGGTCACCGTGCACGTCGCGAGCGAAGCCACTGCAACATTTCACCTCCTCCGTCCTTACAGAAAGGCTGCAAACAAAAAGAAATAAACCCACAAAAAACCGGGGAGACTGATTCCACCTGATTGTTAACTTTTATGGATGTCAATAAAGTTTACTCAATAATTATTACCAAAGAGAAGGCCAAGAAAAAGAGGTTCCATGGGCAGGGAGCCCCCGGGAAGACGTATCCTAAATCACAAAGTTAGTGTTTTTTTAAATCTACAGTCTTAAAAGGAAACCCTAGACTTCTGTATCCAAGAAGAACTTCCATCAGGAGTCGGACAACCAGGTGGAACCTCCAGAGGAAGAGCTCAGCGAGGAGCAGGACCCCATCTGACCTCTCACCCATTGGGTATCCAACCTCACCCTTGGCATTTCTCATCTGTTTGTTATGAAAACCTCTGGGGGTTGGTCTTTACACGTTCAGGTACTCGTACGACGGGGGATCCTGAGAAGGAGCCACCTGCAGGTCAAGATCTGACGCTTGTCTCACGTCTCTTCGAGGCACTTACTCCGAGAGTGACCGTGTAAGGTTTTTCTACAGGTAAGCCAAACCTCTGCTATGTGTTCGATGACGTACGTGAGCCTCGTTGTCCGTCTTTCCATAGGCAACGTGTGTCTAATGCATTAGTAGGTCCCGAAGGCAAGTCGTCTGGGTGGACGTCTTCGCTTGGGTTTGTAGGTCCCAGAACAACGATGAGATGAGTACATCTTCTATTTTGTTGTTCACAGAAATCGGTGTCTGTGGTTTTAGGAGTGAGATGCTGGTCTGTCGGTTTTCTTTGCAGGTTCTGATAGATATCTATCATGAACACGCCATGAGTCCCTCAACTCCAGGAACCCCGTTGCACTGACTTGACTGTTTAGGTTTCATCTCCAAAAGTCCGACAATGTCGGACGGTTCCGACATGGGGTATTTTGTAAACGTTGAGGGTACAATTGATTGGGTAAACGTACGATCTCCTTGGGGGGTTCGCACGTCTCCCACTTAATCCATTGGTAGATCGCAGAGAGACCAGCCATTGGACGATTATACCCGTTCGACAAAAGCAGTAAGTGGTGTATGGTTGGGCCATGTGTCTACTCTTCTTGAACCTTCGGTCGGCATAGACTACGTTTACTTGTGTGTTTTTGCCAGAGAAAATCCCTGGTGCACAATGCCAGTCGGCAGCTGCAAAAGGCCATTAAGGTCCTGTGATGTTTATAAAGGAGGGGGGAGGCTTATTTGTGCGGCAAAAATAAAATTGTCCTCCTCCAGAATTTGCAACGCTGTTTAAGGTCGAACAGGGACAGCTATGTCCTCAAGACAATTAAAAGTGGGTGTGTTAATTTCCGTACTGTAGAAAGTCTCAGTATGTCTTTATATAAACCAGGCGTCTCTGGGATAGGTTAACGTTGGCTAAATATATCCAGGGCCGGTACAAACGGCTCTCCCAGAACAAGAGCTTGGCCAGTGAGACTGGAAGCAAAGATTTTTACCTTCATCTCTGGATGGGTTTCTTCCAGTCGGAACAATACATATATGGCATTTTTCTCTCTTCTTTTTGATCATCCACAGAATCGATGTGTGAATCCATTTTTTTTTTCCCCCCTTCGGCCTACCGCTATGTAACGTAACTACTGGGGTTTATGGGACAACAGGGATTTTCGGGAGGAAAACAAAGGACCGGTAGTAACGTTGGAGCTTCATCCTTGTGTCCAACCAAAACCTGGCCAAGACCTACCCAGTGGTAATGGGAAAGCAATACATTCTATTTATCGGGTGATGCGCTTGTAGTCTAGCTTTTGGTTGGGCCTGTGGTATAACCTAGCCTGGTCCCTTGCAGATGACATGAGGTAGACCTCAGATCTGCTGGGGACTCGATCCTAGTATGATCGGAGCCTTGTGACTTCTCAGAATTTCAGATTTTTCTACGGGAGAACTGAAACTGCTTAGGCTTGTGGAGGGGGGGGAATCCACCAGTTGATGGCTGGACAAAGTGACCAATGGCTGGTGTTTACCAGCGAAAGACCTCTTTGGGTCAAGATGCTAAAAGTAGGTTATCCAGCAGCGACATTCCAATGGTTTCCAAGGCGAGTGTGTCTTTTTTTTTGGACCCTGGCCCCAACCCTGGAGATTATAGGTTGTAACAATGTGAGGGCCCTTGATAAACATCTACCTCCTATCTCCTGCGACCTTTGACCATGTGAGTTGTAGAGGGTTGGCCAGCAGTTTTATTAGGTTGGCCAGGCCATAACTCGGTGGCCTTTGGATGACTTGTTCAACTGGCACAGGTGTTTTTTCTGTGGTTCAGTGAAGCTGGTTGGTGGCCACCCAGGGTACGGTGACAGCTTAATTTTGGTTAGGAGCCAGGTGAAGTCATCCAGTGCCGGGAAAACCGTACATTCAGCGAACTGAGTCAACAGTATGACTGGGCAATGAATGCGGCCAAAGTTAATCGAGCCTTATTGCCTGTGTGGTATGTTTTTTCCTTGAGCGACACCTACAACTAGTTTGAAGAATCCAGCTTAGGTTGGCGTTTTAAAGAGTCGCTGTCATGCAGAGATAGCTCGGACAAGTGTTTTTGTCAGCAGATGAGGAGCCAGCGTTGGCTGAGCGTTGGATCCTCTGCAGCTGTTGTAAAACTGAAGCTCCCATGATGCTTCACCAACCTGCAGACTCTCAAAGCGTCGTGGGAGTTGGGGCTCTACAACAGCTGATGCTCCGCTGCGTGGCCACACCATGTGGCTTTTTCTCTCTGGTCAAAATAGTCTCTCCGTATCCAACAGAGACGGCTGTTTGAGAATTCCCCTTCGAGGTCTTTGGTTTATCTTTTAGGGATAATTCACCGAACGGGGCATTTTCTCCATGGTGTGTGTGTTACCTAGAGGACCCTTCCACCATTCCCCTACTGGGTCAATTATGACTCGAGGGTTTATTCACCAAACGGCAAATTGAAACGGATCATCAATTCTGAAGGTTGAAATTCCGATTTTTGTTTTTTATTTTATTTCTTTTCTTCAATTCGCCCTTTGGGGAATAATCTCAGATTTTATTTTTATTAATGGGGGGGGGGGGGAAATGTACATTTACTAAAATTTAACCGTGTTTTTCTTTCTTCAGAAAGATAATTCTGAACGTTTTGCTGGTGGCGCCCCCTGTGGGAGACTGCGTAGTACTGGCTTTAGTATGGTGGGGGATACAATGATGGGGGTTCGTAAAGTAAGGATGGTGTCATTGCTCCACCGTAAAGCTCTCTGTCCCAGTGGTGACGATGGGTCGTGGTGGAGTCCAGACATGTCATCTCGGGAAACCAGAAGGACCAAGTCCCAGCGTATTCGGACAGGGTTCTGCAATTGCATTCCATTATAGGGTTGTTGTTGTCATCGTCCTGAGCTCGGTTAGCCCTGGTTTTAGGACAACCAGACGCTTTAACACCAACCCCCCCCCTCTAATCCGGGCGACCACCTAATCCTTTAATTACCACCCATTGTCTCGTTCCTCCTTTGTCCTCCTTCATCTTGGCCTGTTGCACCTGGGCTTTTCCTCTGCTAGGTCTTGTCCACCATTGTAAGGCACATAGGTTGCTACTCCAACACTATCTCTGGGTAGGGTCAGTGTGGTCCTGGACTGAAGCTCCGTGCAGAGGGCAGCAAGGTCCATCCTGTAGATCGGCGTTGGACAAAGCAGACGTTCAGCTCTTGCAGGAGCTACATCTAGGTTTGTCATGTTTCCCTGGACACTAGCTACAACCCCCATGAGTCTACACCAGCCATAAGGCTGATCCATGGTCTTCATGGAACTTGCGGTTCCATGAGTCTCCACCTGGCCAGCCTTGATCTAGATGGACTTGTTTTCTCCTTTTTCTTTTCCCTTTCCCTTTTCTCTGCCGAAGCGCAGTTTAGGGTTTTCCTCGGGTGCAAACCTACCCTCGTTTCTCCGTGTGTGTTTTTTTTTTTTTTCCCCTGCTTTTTATTCATCCACATCTACACCTAGTCGCCCTCATTACTCCGTCCCGTCACGTTCCTGATCTTGTGCAACGTATTGACTCTTTATTCACTTTTTAATCTAAGTGGCTCCTCCGTGCGGAGCTATGCTCTGCGTCCAGGCCGTGTCGCAACATTAGCAGGCCTGCGTCATCCCTCTCCCCTTCGCCCAGACACAAGTACCCCTCTCACCCCTAAAGATAAACCTCCAGAGCCCTTAAGAGCACTAAGTGTTCATGCAATGTGTGCACATGAAGGATCGTCTCTCTGGATGAAGGACGTCATCTCGAGGGGAATTCTAACCAGAGCTGTGATTTTTGGTTATTTCCCCTCACTAGTTTGCGGAGGGTTGACATTGGGTTGGACGCTGCTGAGGGGTCTGCCAGATAAGGTGGTGCTCACGTACTGTTTTGTTCTGCAGTTGCTGAGGACCTCGTGTCGGACGCTGCGATCGCAAGATGGTCCTGTTCAGACAGCTGGGGCTTCTCCTATGGAAGAATTACATCCTACAGGTGAGACCGAGTCCTGACACAGAACTTTACAGCAAACTTGGGATCCAATTTTATAGGGGTTCCTCTGTATATGCGGAGCGTGTGGGTGTCTTTTTAGGGGCTCCTCCATATATTGAGCGTGTGGGTGTCTTTTTAGGGGCTCCTCCATATATTCAGGGTGTGCGGGTGTCTTTTTAGGGGTTCCTCCATATATTCAGGGTGTGCGGGTGTCTTTTTAGGGACTCCTCCATATATTCAGGGTGTGCGGGTGTCTTTTTAGGGGTTCCTCCATATATTCAGGGTGTGTGGGTGTCTTTTTAGGGGCTCCTCCATATATTCAGGGTGTGTGGGTGTCTTTTTAGGGGTTCCTCCATATATTCAGGGTGTGTGGGTGTCTTTTTAGGGGCTCCTCCATATATTCAGGGTGTGCGGGTGTCTTTTTAGGGGCTCCTCCATATATTCAGGGTGTGCGGGTGTCTTTTTAGGGGCTCCTCCATATATTCAGGGTGTGCGGGTGTCTTTTTAGGGCCTCCTCTTGTTTTGAGACATGTTTTATTGCATTAAATGGCCCGATAGGGTGTGAATACTTCTCGTCATGTCTATTGGTTTCGCCGGGTGAGGAGGCAGCAGATTTTGGGGTTCCTCTGGTGTAACACTTGGTTCCTTTTTTAATTCACAGAAACGCCAGGTCCTGGTGACCGTGATCGAGTTGGCGTTGCCTCTCCTCTTCTCCGCCATCTTGATTGCGCTGCGCCACAGGGTCCATTCTGACATCCATCCCAATGCCACCATCTTGCCAGAGATGGATTTTGATTCCATTCCAGGCTACTTACAGTTTATTGGGCCCTGGATCCTGGCATACGTTCCGTCCCACAGCGACGCCGCACGCAACATAACCGTAGCCATGTGGAAAGACCTGAACCTTCAATACCAAGGCCATTCGGAGAGTGAGTCGAGGTTGCATTTCCGTGTCCAGTGATGTCTGCCGCGTCCTGGTCCCCTGGGAGCTCATCGTTTACATCCACCGTTTTATATATCGTTTCTTCATGGTATTTTTTTTTGCCTTTGCAGTTCGCGGGTTCCCCACCGAGGCAGATTTCGATGACTTCATCAGACATGACAACCAATCCGGGAAAGTGTTGGCTTGTTTGGTCTTCGAAAACCACTTCAACCAAAGCTGGGACCCTCTCCCCCTCCAGGTAACTCAAAGGGTCCACACGCCTCTTTAAAGGACTGATGGGCCCCCTATGCTTTTTGCCAGGGGGTAGCTCTATGACATGTCATTTTTTTAAGCGTTTTTCGTAGTTTTGTGAAAAGCTCAAACCCTTTGAGATGCTTTCAGTGAAGGCACTGTGATGCCACCGGTCCAGACCCTGTGATGCCACCGGTCCAGACCCTGTGATGCCTCCTGTGTTCCAGCACAGACTTTGTTACCATGTGTGTAGATGCAGTACTTTTTTGGATGAAGATGCCAGCGTCAGAAAATGATAAGCGAGCAGAGGAGATAAAGAAGAACCGTCACTTTACTGGTTCCTCATTCTCTGACTCCTGAAGACCTTAACAAAGAATTTATTGGGGGGGTCAGTGCCACCGCAATGAGGGTTATACACAATACTCTCCCTGCACGAACCTTTCCTGCCGTAGGCATAGTTTTGGCATCCACCAAGGCACACGGCGGGCATTCCCTCCACATAGGTCGGCCATGTTTTCCAGGACACATGTAATATATTCATGCTGATGGGCAGTGCATGAAAGATGCTGCCTACAGCATGTATAATCCATACGCTGCAGGTAAGGAATCCCGAGTGACCTGCCTTGATTTCCTTCCTGCAGCATATGGGTTATACATGTTGCAGGGCAGCACTCTCCCCCTCTACAGGAAAACATGGCTGACCTGGCAGCCCTCCCTCCACATGGTACAATGGGCTTCATACACCGGGCACGCTCGTTGGTTTAAATGTAATATATATATTACGGTTGAGTGATTTTTCTGATCTTTCGCTAAATCAATTCCTCACGCTAAATCGTGCATTTTTCCTCCTTTACACGCATCATGGATTTCCTACCTTTTTTTTTTCTAGCGAGTTATCCCTGTATAAAAGTTAAAGTCTGGGGCCTTCTCCCTGCTGACCTACAGCATACGCAGGCGCTTCACTTACTAACATGCCCCTGTAGTGCTTGGCAGAAGCCAAGACCCGCTGCCGGGGGGGGGGGGGTGTCACCTTGCAAGATAAAGTTCCAGCAATGTGAGGGGCGCTTGCCTGTGTGGTTTTTTTTGGGGGTGACCGTGGCAGCTTTCAGATCTCACCCTTGCCTCTGATTTACAGGTCCGGTACAAGCTGCGGTTTAAGTACAGCCCCAGGAACGCCCCATACGATGAACAGACCGGACTCAACCCCAACGTGGACCGAAACTGGCGCACGAGATACCTCTACCCGTTGTTTCAATTGCCAGGGCCGCGTGAGACGGGGGATAGAACAGGAGGGAACCCAGGTGAGCGGGTCAAGTTATAAGGACGCAACGAGACCGCGGTGCGATTCCATGTGTGACGCTTCATTCCTATGTGGAAGAATCTACAGCTGTAGAGGCGTACGTACGTGTTCGGGACCCCAAGCTTTCTGGATATCGGATTTTTCAGACAAAGGAAATTGCAACAGAAGAGCCGCGAACCTCGTTCCTGCTGCGGCTCTTAGGCCGGGGTCAGATGAGCGCACTAGGTGCCTCACCAGTGTCCGTTGCAGTATTGTGACGCTCCAACAGGGCCGGCCACACACTGTAGCGTGCGGAAGAATTGCACGTGCTACAGCGGTCGTGCTGCGGACGTTTCGAAAGTCTCCTCGTCGAAGTGCTGTGGGGCTGCAAAGCGTGATCCTCCATAGGAGGATCGAGCCGTGCAGCGCTGAGGGCACTAACTGCGCTCAGCGAGGTGGCCAATCGGGCGTCAGAGTGGAAGGAACGTCCACACTCTCACAGACGTTCCTTCCGGTCTTCAAAACGCTCGTCTGACCCCTGGCCAACGCATTTTTCGCGTTGTCTGTGAAAAAGTGCGTTCGGACGAATGGACGCATTTTTTCACAGAATACGCGATAGCGGTCATACGATGCGCATTTTCGTCTGTGGTTTTGTACGGATCATCAATAAACCCTTTTTGCGTCTGGACGTTATGTTGGCCGGACATTAGCAGCGTCTGACGTCTCCTAATCGCACACACTTGCCGCTAGCGGACGCAGCGCACTCTGTACGTCCGTACTAGCGGTTTGACGTTCTCGAAAAAATGCGTTCCTTTGCCACTTGCGTTGCGCTGCCGCACTTTTGTGCGGCCGTTCTTCGTATGCTGCCCGGCATTGGACATAATGTGCTGCTTGCACGGCCGTGATTTAGTGCTGCTAAACGCACGTTAATACTGCGTTAGTCTGACCCTAGCCTAATCTGGGAGCATTTTGCTGCGCTTCTCCGCGGACATGATGCACAGAGCCAGCGGGACTCCTGGCAGCGTGTCACACACTGAAGCGGGCCAGAGGCTCCCGGCACGTGTCGAGGTCTGCAGCAGCGCTCAGGAGCTCAGTTCCCAAATGGCCGTCCGGAGCGACCCTTGTCTGGAATTGGTAAAACACTAACAGCTCCAAATTGTGGTTTCCAGAATTGGGGATAAGGGGGCCGGCCTGGGGAATGTTAACATCTAGCAAATACTTTACAAAATACTTTTATTTTTCCTTTTTATAGAAAGACATGGTTTAAAACCAGGAGCCTCGACGACGGGGATCCCAAACTCCAGCCTCCCAGAAGCTGGTTGCCTACAATTCCCAGAATTCCTTGAGTGCAATAGATAGCTAGAGAATCATGGGAGTTGTAGTTCAGAATCATCTGGGGGGGGGGGCTAGAGTTTGACAGCCCTGCTCTACGAGAACCCAGAACCAGCGGCGCATTTGTCGGAGAGGGGGAGCCCTTTCTAAATTGACAAGGGGAGGGGATAAATCCCCAGATTTCGGAGCGTATGCTTCCTGATCCCCGGGTTTGCCAGGCCCTGTCTTTTAAAGCTTGTGGTTTGTCTCTCCCTCTGGCGTATTTCTCCCAGATTAAATATTGACATGGAGCGCCGCAAATATTTGCTCTTGACTTTTCCCATGAGCACCTCTTCCTGGCGCTGTTGTCAGCCCGGGATTCAGCAGGAGCTCGCTTAGTATATGTGTTCCTTTATGTTTGCCTGCTGGTTGTTGTCGCGGGAGCTGGCGCTCAGTCCCCGGCTGCTGCCTCTTTGTAGGTCAAAGCGTGTGACATACCTGCACAATAAAGAACAACACACTATGTAGACAGACCGGTCCGTCTGGTTCTGCCTTTGCCCTCTCTGTTATTGCTGCAGGTCCAAGGGAATTTGGGGTGTGTGTGCGTGTGTGTTAAATTGTGTGTAAACAAAAGAGTGAATGATGCGCACGATGCTGTTATCTAACAGATCTTGGTTAGACAAGGGCTCCAGGCCGTCTCTCTATAAACCAGCTTGCCTTGCAGCAGATCAAAGCTGCGCCGTGTCTGTGTAATCGCTCCTGATAGCTGCAGGACAGTGACGGGTTAACCTTTGCGCCTCAGATGTTTCAGAACTGCATTTCCCATGATCCTGAGCCTTCAGGCAGGCTGGGCATCCTGAGCTGTTACATTAAACCGATAATATATTCCACAGATTAATGGGGGCTCACATATACCTGTCTGGGTATTGAGAAACTACAACTCCCATCATGCCCAGCCAGACGCTCTTCCTTTCAGAGAGATTGAGCATGATGCGCCTGGCCTTTCTTTGTCCTACACAACCAGCTATGAGAATGGACGGATGAGCTCAGGGCTACATGTCCCGTGATGCTCACCGACCCTCAACAGCTGAGTGAGCATCATGGGAATTGTAGTTCTGGATGAATGCTGGTGTCTGTGTCAGCCATCACTGCTCTAGGCGGATGGAAAATATGTAACTTGTCATTTTATACTGCATAATGTCGCATCAATCGATGCTTGACCTGGCAGACGCATAGCAGAGCGAGCTAAACACTGAGCCGCTCGTGTCTGCGCGTGTTCTGGTGACTTCCTGAACGCTGGTCGGGTTTTTCTCGAGAGGGATGGCAAAGAGTAATCCCCGGCCTCTTCCCACTATGCAGGTTATCAGCGAGAAGGTTTCCTAGCGGTGCAGCACTCGGTGGATCGCGCCATCATGCTCTACCACGCCAACGCCAGCGGCCAGGAGATCCTGAGAGGCATCACGGTTTCCATGCGGCGCTTCCCGTTTCCACCGTACGTCAACGACCTTTTCATCCTGGCCATCCAGAACCAGCTCCCGCTTCTCGTCATGCTCAGCTTCACCTACACCTCGCTCAGCATCGTGCGGGCGCTTGTGCTCGAGAAGGAGCGGAAGCTGAAGGTAAGTGGCCCTGTGTGTGCGCGCGGCGGTGATGGCCATGTATCCTGTACCTGTGCTGCTCACTGGCCAAGCTCCAGCTATCAATCATAAGGCTTCAACACGTTGGCGGCACTGTGCGAGATACAGGAGGGTTAGTGACGCCTGCGCTCTGGCATGATCAGGAGTTAATGGAAAGTCATTAAAAGAAGCCTATGGAACATCAGTATGAAGCGGAAATCTGCTCTGTCCTGTTTATCTTCTCCTGCTCTTTCCTCCCTCTGCGTCCTCTCATTTCTGTCTCTGTTCACCTTTTTTTGGTTTTTTTCCTTTCCCCTTTTTTGTTTTTTTCCTTTCCCCTTTTTTGTTTTTTTCCTTTCCCCTTTTTTGTTTTTTTCCTTTCCCCTTTTTTGTTTTTTTCCTTTCCCCTTTTTTGTTTTTTTCCTTTCCCCTTTTTTGTTTTTTTCCTTTCCCCTTTTTTGTTTTTTTCCTTTCTTCGCGCTATGTGTCGCCTGTACTGATGTGCTTACCGTCGCAGTGTTGTGATGCTGCAACGGGGCCGCTTGTGCGCGCGCAACAAGCGTCTGTTATCCAAGCCTCTCCGGCAAAGCGCTAGGACGCGTGTTGACGGAGCTGCAATGCGCGATTCTCCATAGGAGGATCAAGCCTTGCAGCGGTGAGCACACTAAGTGCACTCAGAGAGGTGGCCAGACGGGCGTCGAGTGGAAGGAACGTCCACTCTCACGGACGTTCCTTCTGCTCCCAATAGACGCTCGTCTGACACCAGCCTCGAGACAAAGTAATGCAGCAGCAAAGAAAGGAATAACCGCATGCTAGACATAAACAGTACTCAGAAATATTGTATCAAGATTGTGACATATAAGACCATGCTGGAACCGAACAGGTTTGCCACAAAGAAGTACCCCACTCTCTAATGCTCTTAACAGCTCTATTCTCGAGCTCTCTCGATTTCTAGCTCACTACCTCCTTCGCTCTTGAGCTCCATCAATCTGTCTCGTACGTGACTACTCTTTCTCCCCTCCCTGTCTCGTGTGCCATCTCGATCTTGAGCTCTCGTTCTCTCCTCGATCTCTCCCTCCCTCCCTCTCTCCCTACACCTGTTTCTCTCTTCATTCTTTTCTGTTCTGTTGCGTTTAATTCTCCCTCTTTTTCCTCCGTTTCTGTTTCATTCTCCCTTTTTATCTGTTGCTCTCTGATCCCTGGGCATAGGATAGTGGTGGCAAACGGGTCACTTTGGGTAGGAAAACCTTTTTTCTGTGTGTGATCAAAGAGAACGGCAGGGTTTGGGGGTTGTGAATCATACTACGGGTGGGTAAAACGTTTTTATTTGCTCCATGTATCGGCTCAGCTGCCACGATTCAGCCCTGCCTGCTGTATATAGCAAAACACAATATCGCGTTACTTTGTATCATGCGTCTCTGCTGCATGAATCTGAGAAAGCCGTGTGTTATGGAGCCCGTTCTGGAGCTGCATTTAATCGTACTATCTGATGTTTTTCCTCTTGACGGTCGCGACGTGTCTTTGCTCTTTTTCAGGAGTACATGCGGGTGATGGGACTCAGTTCGTGGCTTCACTCGTCCGCCTGGTTCATCCATTTCTTCCTGCTCCTCTTCGTCTCGGTGTTTTTTGTCACGGTGCTGCTTTGTGTCCAGGTCAGTATCCCTCTCTCTATCCCCTCCCTTAAGAGGGGCTGAACTATATTTCCCATGTGGCTAATTCAGCCTCGTGGGTGGCTGAGCATCATGGGAGATGTAGTTCCCAAAACCTCAGGGAGCCATGGTTGCTGATCCCTGCCATAGACCATTGATAGTGAACCTTGGCACCCAGATGTTTCTGAACTACATGTCCCACGATGCTCCCTTTTTAGCCCTAGTGCTGCTGGACCATCATGGGACATATACAGGTCTATTCACACGGCACAGAAATGCTTCGTGGTTTGCTGCATTGCATCTCGCTTCGGCAATTCCCTATTGAATTCGGTGAATTCACTATTTAGCAGATAGGGCCACAATATTTTGTTGCTATTAAAGTCGCCAAAGCAGTTATCTGATGTTGGAGAAAACCACCGAAATAGGCATCGGCAAATTCCACCAAACGGGGGGGGGGGGGGGGGAAGAGAAGAGAAAGGTCTCCTATTCTCCTGACAGAAAGTTTAAATCCATAAAACATAAATAAAAATGTAAAAATAACACTTAAGTGTGAAGTGCATACGGTGCTAAGCGGATAATATAGATGTGAGGATTTATCTAGTGAGGTTTATACGGTATTGCAGCTCACCACCAGTGTGTCTCACACCCAAGATAATCAAAAAATACAAACTTGGTTTGTTAAGGGAGCGCAGAGGGAAAGAGGTACTTAGCAATCTCTCCTGTATCACAGAACCTTTAGATTATTTTCATAATATGGAGTGTTCTAAAAGGTAAAGGCAGAGAAAGACTTTCATTGCGTAGTGAGTAGAATACAAGAAATGAGATTAAAATTCCAGCAGAACAAAAGGTATCTCACTCACAAATTTAGAGCCTATAGGCTCATGTGATTCGCCTTTAAGCCTCTCTGGGGGGGCTGTCGAAATGAAACACCGAAAATCAGGGCACATCAGCAGAATTTAGGTGCGATTTAGAGTTCTGTGAGTAGAAGACACGATATTTCTATGGGCCAATTTCGGAGCTGCCGAATTGCGGTAAATTGCATGGTTTTTTTTGTTGTTGTTTTTTTGCTGTCAATTCGCCCGTATTTAGGCAAATTGGCATGAAATTGCACCGAGTGGTTAAATGCACCATTCGGGGCCAGTTCAGCGGTTAGTGATTAACCCCTCATGTTCCGAAACCTCTGGGGTGCCACGGTTCACCATCACCGCCATAGACTTTTGATTGCAGCAGCTCAGAGAGCAGTGGAGCCTGGCATGCAGGAGAGGGGATTCACCAGCAGAGGGAGTCCTCTGCTTCTCTTCTGCAACCAGGGTTTGGGAATTCCAGTGCGTATTTATCAGTCTGGCAGTATGTTTGGTGATAAGCATCTGTTGTTTCAGGTCAGCAGCGAAGGTGCCGTCCTCACCAGAAGTGACCCCACGCTGGTCTTCGTCTACTTGATGGTTTTTGCCGTCTCAACCATCTCCTTCAGCTTCATGATCAGCAGCTTCTTCTCCAAAGGTGAGATGAGTGGCTGCCATCACGACGATAGAGGACCCCCCCTCCTCTACGATGAAGTGGTCGGATCCTTTTGATCAGGGGTTCCTGATCGGCAACCTCGACCATGCAGATGTATTGGAACCACACCTCCTATGATGCTCAGCTACTCATTAGTGACTGCGCCTCATGGGACATGTAGTTCCAAAACACCTGGAGGGCCAAGGTTGGCCTGACCCTGCTTTCAACCGTCTATTTAACCCACTGTACCTTCCTTTTACTCTACAGCCAACATGGCCGCTGCCGCTGGTGGGTTTCTGTACTTCTTCTCCTACATCCCTTACTTCTTCATCTCCGCGTGGTACGACGTAATAACTCACAGTGAGAAGCTGGCGTCCTGTCTCATTTCCAACGTTGGCATGGCCATGGGGTCGCAGCTCATCGGGATGTACGAAGGCAAAGGTGAGTCTGAAGCGGTGTTAAGATGTGCTGTTACTATGCTCTGTTTATAAAGTGCACGCAGGTTTCCAGTGCTGCGCCTTGGCACGGATCGGCCTCGTCACAATAAATACACCAGAACAAGGCACGGCTTGACCACCATGATACAGCAGAACGAGAGGACCTTGTTCATGAGGGACATGCTCGAGCCCAGGAGTGCTCTGGATTTGGGATATTTGCGTAGAATTGTGCGATCTCTTGGTGATGGGAGCCGAGTCGAAACACGACATTCATTTATGTTCCATACACACTGCCTGAAGGGCTTTTTATACAGGGTTTTAATCCTTTTGTCCCTGTCACACGAGGTCAGGGTGGGATCTTCTGATTTCGGTGTCACGTCGGCATTCTGTATTCTGGAATATCCCGTATATAAAGGACACCCCGTCTGTGTGATGTGGTGGTCTCGGGGTGTATACACAGCTTGCGCCCGTGCTCTGGATGCTACATGTCCTCTCTTGCGGTTTCAGCCCAAATGGTGATTTCTGTCAATCTGTGTCGCTGTTCCCTTGACGTCTGGTTATGTCCTGTGCTTCTCTTCCAGGCTCGGGGGCTCAGTGGTCCAATCTCTTCACCCCGGTCAGCGTGGATGATAATTTTACTCTGGGTCAGGTCTTGCTGATGCTGCTGTTTGACAGCTTCCTGTACTCCCTCGTGGGGTGGTACGTGGAGGCGGTCTTCCCGGGGGATTACGGTGTGCCCCAGCCATGGTACTTCTTCATTCTGGTGAGACTTTGTTTTATAATTAACCCAATCCTGAAGGCTTCCCTCTTTCATTCTTCCCTTTTTCTTTCCTTTCTTTGTTTTTCTTTTCCGTTCCTCTCCTTCCTTTCTCTCCTTTTTTCTTTCTTTCCTTTCTCTCTTCTTTCTTTCCTTTCTCTTCTTTCCTTCCTTTCTCTTTCTTTCTTTCCTTCCTTTCTCTCTTCTTTCTTTCCTTCCTTTCTCTCTTCTTTCTTTCCTTCCTTTTCTCTCTTCTTTCTTTCCTTCCTTTTCTCTCTTCTTTCTTTCTTTCCTTTTCTCTCTTCTTGCTTTCCTTCCTTTCTCTTTCTTGCTTTCCTTCCTTTCTCTTTTCTTTCCTTCCTTCCTTTTCTCTTTCTTTCCTTTTCTCTTTCTTTCCTTTTCGCTTTCTTTCCTTTTCGCTTTCTTTCCTTTTCGCTTTCTTTCCTTTTCGCTTTCTTTCCTTTTCGCTTTCTTTCCTTTTCGCTTTCTTTCCTTTTCGCTTTCTTTCCTTTTCGCTTTCTTTCCTTTTCGCTTTCTTTCCTTTTCGCTTTCTTCCTTTTCGCTTTCTTTCCTTTTCGCTTTCTTTCCTTTTCGCTTTCTTTCCTTTTCGCTTTCTTTCCTTTTCGCTTCTTTCCTTTTCGCTTTCTTTCCTTTTCTCGCTTTCTTTCTTTTCTCCTTTCTTTTCTCCTTTCTTTCCTTCTTTTCTCCTTTCTTTCCTTCTTTTCTCCTTTCTTTCCTTCTTTTCTCCTTTCTTTCCTTTCTTTTCTCCTTTCTTTCCTTCTTTTCTCCTTTCTTTCCTTTCTTTTCTCCTTTCTTTCCTTTTTTTTCTCCCTTTCTCTCTCTGTCCTGGTTTGTCGTGTCGTTGCACCGCCTGTTAGCTCTTGATCTCTTATCGTGCATGTTTATATGGGTTTTTATTTCCGTGTCAGAGCGGACGATATTTCTGTCCTCAAACTGGTGATATAAAGTGACGGGGACTTTGCTCTCTCGATGCTGTATTAAAGGTCACTGATGAAATTCACACTTTAAATTTTGCATCTTTTTATATAAAATTTATTTTTATTTTTTACCTACGTCAGGAGTCGGCAACATCGACCCTCCAAAAGTTTTGAAACTGCACTCCAAATGATCCTTGGCCTCCCACTGGATTGGCTGAACCGCATGGGAAATGTAGTTCCAAACATCTGTAGGGGCCAAGGTTGCGGACCCATGGTTTATGTGGACTTTATAATCTGCTCTCTTCTACGATCTGGTGCTGACCATTAGCTGCAGTTATCCACAAACCCCTCGTAAAATCCAAAATATTACTCGGATGCTGTAGGTTTTCATTCTGCTGTATTTCAGCCTTCCTACTGGTGCGGGACTCCAAGGATGGCAGAGGTTCTTGAGAAGGAGGAGGACGAGGACCCTGAAAAGGCCTTGCAGGGAGAGTATTTGGAAGAGGAACCTTCTGACCTGGTGGCAGGCGTTCGTATCAAGCATCTAACAAAGGTACGTCTCCTCTTAATTCACTGTTGCTCCCCCGAACCACGGATCTTCCCTGCAAAGGGGGCAATAGAGCTGCAAGCTCCAAACGTCTTGTTCTGGGGCCTCCACCACTATTGGCCTCCACAACACGTTATCTTGCACGACATTTTCGAAGACCAGTCGTCTGTGTTTTAGTGCAGGATTTGTTTTTAAGATCTGAAATGTTGTCTCGATGTTTTTTTTTTAAATTGATTCTTTCAATCGGTTTCTTTCTCTATCTCTTTCCCTCGAGTCCCTCTCTCTCTCGATCGCTTTCCCTCGAGTCCCTCTCTCTCTCGATCGCTTTCCCTCGAGTCCCTCTCTCTCTCGATCGCTTTCCCTCGAGTCCCTCTCTCTCTCGATCGCTTTCCCTCGAGTCCCTCTCTCTCTCGATCGCTTTCCCTCGAGTCCCTCTCTCTCTCGATCGCTTTCCCTCGAGTCTCTCTCTCGATCGCTTTCCCTCGAGTCCCTCTCTCTCTCGATCGCTGTCCTCTCTCTCTCTCGATCTTTCCCTTGAGTCCCTCTCTCTCTCGATCGCTTTCCCTCGAGTCCCTCTCTTCTCTCGATCGCTTTCCCTCGAGTCCCTCTCTCTCTCGATCGCTTTCCCTCGAGTCCCTCTCTCTCTCGATCGCTTTCCCTCGAGTCCCTCTCTCTCTCGATCGCTTTCCCTCGAGTCCTCTCTCTCTCGATCGCTTTCCCTCGAGTCCCTCCTCTCTCTCGATCGCTTTCCCTCGAGTCCCTCTCTCTCTCGATCGCTTTCCCTCGAGTCCTCTCTCTCTCGATCGCTTTCCCTCGAGTCTCTCTCTCGATCGCTTTCCCTCGAGTCCCTCTCTCTCTCGATCGCTGTCCCTCTCTCTCTCGATCGCTGTCCCTCTCTCTCTCTCGATCGCTTTCCCTCGAGTCCCTCTCTCTCTCGATCGCTTTCCCTCGAGTCCCTCTCTCTCGATCGCTTTCCCTCGAGTCCCTCTCTCTCTCGATCGCTTTCCCTCGAGTCCCTCTCTCGATCGCTTTCCCTCGAGTCCCTCTCTCTCTCGATCGCTTTCCCTCGAGTCCCTCTCTCTCTCGATCGCTTTCCCTCGAGTCCCTCTCTCTCTCGATCGCTTTCCCTCGAGTCCCTCTCTCTCTCGATCGCTTTCCCTCGAGTCCCTCTCTCTCTCGATCGCTTTCCCTCGAGTCCCTCTCTCTCTCGATCGCTTTCCCTCGAGTCCTCTCTCTCTCGATCGCTTTCCCTCGAGTCCCTCTCTCTCTCGATCGCTTTCCCTCGAGTCCCTCTCTCTCTCGATCGCTTTCCCTCGAGTCCCTCTCTCTCTCGATCGCTTTCCCTCGAGTCCCTCTCTCTCTCGATCGCTTTCCCTCGAGTCCCTCTCTCTCTCGATCGCTTTCCCTCGAGTCCCTCTCTCTCTCGATCGCTTTCCCTCGAGTCCCTCTCTCTCTCGATCGCTTTCCCTCGAGTCCCTCTCTCGATCGCTTTCCCTCGAGTCCCTCTCTCTCTCGATCGCTGTCCCTCTCTCTCGATCGCTTTCCCTCGAGTCCCTCTCTCTCTCGATCGCTTTCCCTCGAGTCCCTCTCTCTCTCGATCGCTTTCCCTCGAGTCCCTCTCTCTCGATCGCTTTCCCTCGAGTCCCTCTCTCGATCGCTGTCCCTCTCTCTCTCGATCGCTTTCCCTCGAGTCCCTCTCTCTCTCGATCGCTTTCCCTCGAGTCCCTCTCTCTCTCGATCGCTTTCCCTCGAGTCCCTCTCTCTCTCGATCGCTTTCCCTCGAGTCCCTCTCTCTCTCGATCGCTTTCCCTCGAGTCCCTCTCTCTCTCGATCGCTTTCCCTAGTCCCTCTCTCTCTCGATCGCTTTCCCTCGAGTCCCTCTCTCTCTCGATCGCTTTCCCTCGCGTCTCTCTCTCGATCGCTTTCCCTCGAGTCCCTCTCTCTCTCGATCGCTGTCCCTCTCTCTCTCGATCGCTTTCCTCGAGTCCCTCTCTCTCTCTCGATCGCTTTCCCTCGAGTCCCTCTCTCTCTCGATCGCTTTCCCTCGAGTCCCTCTCTCTCTCGATCGCTTTCCCTCGAGTCCCTCTCTCGATCGCTTTCCCTCGAGTCCCTCTCTCTCTCGATCGCTTTCCCTCGAGTCCCTCTCTCTCTCGATCGCTTTCCCTCGAGTCCCTCTCTCTCTCGATCGCTTTCCCTCGAGTCCCTCTCTCTCTCTCTCGCTTTCCCTCGAGTCCCTCTCTCTCTCGATCGCTTTCCCTCGAGTCCCTCTCTCTCTCGATCGCTTTCCCTCGAGTCCCTCTCTCTCTCGATCGCTTTCCCTCGAGTCCCTCTCTCTCGATCGCTTTCCCTCGAGTCCCTCTCTCTCGATCGCGCTTTCCCTCGAGTCCCTCTCTCTCTCGATCGCTGTCCCTCTCTCTCTCGATCGCTTTCCCTCGAGTCCCTCTCTCTCTCGATCGCTTTCCCTCGAGTCCCTCTCTCTCTCGATCGCTTTCCCTCGAGTCCCTCTCTCTCTCGATCGCTTTCCCTCGAGTCCCTCTCTCGATCGCTTTCCCTCGAGTCCCTCTCTCTCTCGATCGCTTTCCCTCGAGTCCCTCTCTCTCTCGATCGCTTTCCCTCGAGTCCCTCTCTCTCTCGATCGCTTTCCCTCGAGTCCCTCTCTCTCTCGATCGCTTTCCCTCGAGTCCCTCTCTCTCTCGATCGCTTTCCCGAGTCCCCTCTCTCTCTCTCTCGCTTTCCCTCGAGTCCCTCTCTCTCTCTCGCTTTCCCTCGAGTCCCTCTCTCTCTCGATCGCTTTCCTCGAGTCCCTCTCTCTCTCGATCGCTTTCCCTCGAGTCCCTCTCTCTCTCGATCGCTTTCCCTCGAGTCCCTCTCTCTCTCGATCGCTTTCCCTCGAGTCCCTCTCTCTCTCGATCGCTTTCCCTCGAGTCCCTCTCTCTCTCGATCGCTGTCCCTCTCTCTCTCGATCGCTTTCCCTCGAGTCCCTCTCTCTCTCGATCGCTTTCCCTCGAGTCCCTCTCTCTCTCGATCGCTTTCCCTCGAGTCCCTCTCTCTCTCGATCGCTTTCCCTCGAGTCCCTCTCTCGATCGCTTTCCCTCGAGTCCCTCTCTCTCTCGATCGCTTTCCCTCGAGTCCCTCTCTCTCTCGATCGCTTTCCCTCGAGTCCCTCTCTCTCTCGATCGCTTTCCCTCGAGTCCCTCTCTCTCTCTCTCGCTTTCCCTCGAGTCCCTCTCTCTCTCGATCGCTTCCCTCGAGTCCCTCTCTCTCTCGATCGCTTTCCCTCGAGTCCCTCTCTCTCTCGATCGCTTTCCCTCGAGTCCCTCTCTCTCTCGATCGCTTTCCCTCGAGTCCCTCTCTCTCTCGATCGCTTTCCCTCGAGTCCCTCTCTCTCTCGATCGCTTTCCCTCGAGTCCCTCTCTCTCTCGATCGCTTTCCCTCGAGTCCCTCTCTCTCTCGATCGCTTTCCCTCGAGTCCCTCTCTCTCTCGATCGCTTTCCCTCGAGTCCCTCTCTCTCTCTCGATCGCTTTCCCTCGAGTCCCTCTCTCTCTCTCTCGATCGCTTTCCCTCGAGTCCCTCTCTCTCTCGATCGCTTTCCCTCGAGTCCCCCTCTCTCTCTCGATCGCTTTCCCTCGAGTCCCCCTCTCTCTCTCGATCGCTTTCCCTCGAGTCCCCCTCTCTCTCTCGATCGCTTTCCCTCGAGTCCCCCTCTCTCTCTCGATCGCTTTCCCTCGAGTCCCCTCTCTCTCTCGATCGCTTTCCCTCGAGTCCCCCTCTCTCTCTCGATCGCTTTCCCTCGAGTCCCCCTCTCTCTCTCGATCGCTTTCCCTCGAGTCCCCCTCTCTCTCTCGATCGCTTTCCCTCGAGTCCCCCTCTCTCTCTCGATCGCTTTCCCTCGAGTCCCCCTCTCTCTCTCGATCGCTTTCCCTCGAGTCCCCTCTCTCTCTCGATCGCTTTCCCTCGAGTCCCCCTCTCTCTCCGATCGCTTTCCCTCGAGTCCCCCTCTCTCTCTCGATCGCTTTCCCTCGAGTCCCCTCTCTCTCTCGATCGCTTTCCCTCGAGTCCCCTCTCTCTCTCGATCGCTTTCCCTCGAGTCCCCCTCTCTCTCTCGATCGCTTTCCTCGAGTCCCCTCTCTCTCTCGATCGCTTTCCCTCGAGTCCCCCTCTCTCTCTCGATCGCTTTCCCTCGAGTCCCCTCTCTCTCTCGATCGCTTTCCCTCGAGTCCCCCTCTCTCTCTCGATCGCTTTCCCTCGAGTCCCCCTCTCTCTCTCGATCGCTTTCCCTCGAGTCCCCCTCTCTCTCTCGATCGCTTTCCCTCGAGTCCCCCTCTCTCTCTCGATCGCTTTCCCTCGAGTCCCCCTCTCTCTCTCGATCGCTTTCCCTCGTTTCTCCGAATGTATCACGTAACTCCTGCTGAATCTCCACTGCTTTCGTGTCTCTCAAGGTGTACAAGGTGAATGGTAAGAGGCGGATAGCGGTGCGGGATCTCACTCTCAGCATGTATGAGGGACAGATCACAGTGCTGCTGGGACACAATGGAGCAGGGAAGAGCACCACCCTTTCCATGCTCACAGGTAGGTGCCCTGCAGACATTACCTTTTTCCAGAGTCCTAACCCTCATTTGGCTTCGGCAATACCATCCCCAATTTTCCTGACCCTTTGTTATCCTTGTCCATCACAGCTCCACTAAGCTTGTACTAAGTGCATTTTTCAGGGCTCTTCCTAAATCTCCCCCTCTCTCTCCATTTTCAGGGCGCTTCCTAAATCTCCCCCGCTTTCTCCATTTTAGGGGCTCTTCCTAAATATCCCCCGCTGTCTCCATTTTCACGGCTCTTCCTAAATCTCCCCCGCTCTCTCCATTTTCAGGGCGCTTCCTAAATCTCCCCCGCTCTCTCCATTTTAGGGGCTCTTCCTAAATCTCCCCCGCTCTCTCCATTTTCAGGGCGCTTCCTAAATCTCCCCCGCTCTCTCCATTTTCAGGGCGCTTCCTAAATCTCCCCCGCTCTCTCCATTTTCAGGGCGCTTCCTAAATCTCCCCCGCTCTCTCCATTTTCAGGGCGCTTCCTAAATATCCCCCGCTCTCTCCATTTTCAGGGCTCTTCCCGCCGTCGTCAGGCGAGTGTTACATTGGAGGTTTGGAGATCTCAAAAGACATGGCTCTTATCCGACGTAGCCTTGGGCTGTGTCCCCAACATGACGTCCTGTTCCAGGGACTTACCGTGGAGGAACACCTCTACTTCTATGCAGCGGTGAGAAGCATCTACTCAACCATCCAAAAACATATTTCCGTCTCAGACCGGGCTGGTATTGATCGTTTTAACGCCTTATCTGTCTTTGTCTGTGCAGTTGAAGGGATGCCCGCGCTGGCGCTGCCCAGAGGAGGTGGAGAAAATCCTGGAGATGCTAAGACTGAACGAAAAGCGCAATGCCCTGAGCAGCCAGCTCTCCGGGGGAACCTGCCGCAAACTGTCCATTGGCATCGCCCTTATAGCCGGCTCCAAGGTAAAAGCTGTTTTACGATTGGAGAAAGTGATGGGGAAGCAGCGGGGGAAATGATGGTGCGATGCCAATGCTGCGGGGTGGGCCATGATGTAAAAATGTGTATATGTTTAAACATGGGAATATCTGTGTCACTATGAAGCTGTTTGACGCACAGACCACGTGATCGATTGTTACCACAATCTGCAATATCTATATATAATATATATAATATATATATATATATATATATAACAATTTCTACGATGTGGTGTGGGCACGCTGTGCAGATGTGGTGTGTACGCTGCACATTTGTGATGCATTACCTGGTGTTTGGCCGCATTGAAGTGATGCGCACACTATAAAGCCAATTGTTGTCGGTGTGTGTTTGTACCTGTTTTTATGTGAGTTGCTGATTGTTTATATTTGCCTGTTTCTGTGTTGTCTGTATGTTGATATCTTTGCTGTTTTGTGTGTTTCTCCACCTGTTCTTGCATGTCTCTGCGTTTTTTGGGGGGGTTTTTTGGAGTGTGTATTTGTCGGTGTCTGTCTCTTCTTGTATGTCATTGACTGCTCGTGTGTGTCTGCCTCTTTTAAGGTGTCGGTTTTCTGTCTCTGTTTCTTGTCTCTTTGACTTTTTTTTTTGTGTACGTGTGTCTCACCCTGCTGTGTCTGTCAGTTCTCATGTTTCTCTGATCTTGTGTGTCTATGTCTCTTGCCTGTCCGCGTTGATGCCTGTTGTGTGTCCTGAGTGTTTTTGCATGTTTGTCTGTGTCTGACTTTATGTGTTTGTATGTCACTGTCTCTGCTGTGTTGTGTCTGTTTCTTCCTGTTCTTGCATGTCTCTGCATTTTTTTTAATTTTTTTTTTGGAGTGTGTATTTATTTGTCAGTGTCTGCCTCTTCTTGTATGTCATAGACAGACACCCACAAGTAGTCAGTCAGACGGTTTCCTGTGTCTGACTGCTGTGTGTCTGTTGTTATCTGGGTTTTTTGGGGGGGTTTTGTGTGTACTTCTGTCTCTGTCAGTTCTCGGGTTTCTCTGATCTTGTCTGTCTATACAGTTGTGTTCAAAATTATTCAACCCCCACTGAAATTTAGTGTTTTGGCCAGTTTGACATAGATTTTGATCATTCAGTCATCTTGCTTACAATTAAATCAAAGAGGCACGTGTAGGTCAGACAAATATAACATAACATTTATAATGAAATAACCACAAATGTCTTTTCTGTGCTCACATCATTATCAGTTTTATTCAACCCCCAAGTGACATTCAATCTTGGTACTTAGTACAACATCCTTTTACAGTTATAACCGCTTTTAAACGTGAAGCATAGCTTGACACAAGTGTCTTGCAGCGATCTACGGGTATCTTCGCCCATTCGTCATGGGCAAAAGCCTCCAGTTCAGTCACATTCTTAGGCTTGCGCACTGCAACTGCTTTCTTTAAGTCCCACCAGAGGTTCTCAATCGGATTTAAGTCAGGTGACTGCGATGGCCACTCCAAAGTTCCAGCCTTTAATCTGCAACCATGCTCTAGTGGACTTGGAGGTATGCTTGGGATCATTGTCCTGTTGAAAGGTCCAACGTCTCCCAAGCCTCAGGTTTGTGACGGACTGCATCACATTGTCATCCAATATCTCCTGGTACTGAAGAGAATTCATGGTACCTTGCACACGCTGAAGCTTCCCTGTACCTGCAGAAGCAAAACATCCCCAAAGCATGATTGACCCCCCCGCCATGCTTCACAGTAGGCAAGGTGTTCTTTTCTTCATAGGCCTTGTTCTTCCTCCTCCAAACATAGCGTTGATCCATGGGCCCAAACAGTTCTAATTTTGTTTCATCAGTCCACAGAACACTATCCCAAAACGTCTGTGGTTTGTCCACATGACTGTTGGCATACTGCAGTCCACTCTTCTTATTCTTTGGAGACAGCAAGGGGGTGCGCCTGGGAGTTCTGGCATGGAGGCCTTCATTACGCAGTGTGCGCCGTATTGTCTGAGCTGAAACTTCAGTACCCACATCTGACAAATCTTTTCTCAGTTCCTCAGCAGTCACACGGGGACTTTTCTCCACTCTACGCTTCAGGTAGTGCACAGCAGTCAAAGTCAGCATCTTCTTTCTGCCACGACCAGGTAGCGTTTCAACAGTGCCCTTTGCCTTGAATTTGCGAATGATGCTTCCTATGGTCTCTCTTGGTATGTTTAACATCTTTGCAATCTTCTTATAGCCATTGCCCTTCCTGTGAAGAGTAATCCCCTCTTCTCTTGTCTTCCTGGACCATTCTCTTGACTTCACCATGTTTGTAACCACACCAGTAAATGTCTAGAAGGAGCTGAGTATCACAGTCATTTTAAAGCTGCCTAATTGGTGCTTATTATGCTTTATTGCTGCTCTGTGACATCCACAGGTGTTTTCAATACCTGATTGAAAACACTTGAATGAACCTCTGTTCTTCAGAGTGGTAGTCTTTAAGGTGTTGAATAATTGTGTCAATGAAGAATTCACAAAAGAAACATTTACTACTGTATTACAAAACCAATTGATGTCATTTTAGTTGCATATGGTTCTTTAAAAAGTCCTTGTAGGATTTCATTCTGAATACAATTACAAATGTACACTAAATTCCCTAAAACCCTTTACAGCATTGGGGGTTGAATAATTTTGAACACAACTGTATGTATGTCTCTGGCTTTTGCCTGTCCTTGCCTGTTAATGTGTGTTCCGTGTTCTTGTGTGTCGGTCTGTTCCTCTGTCTAATTTATGCATTTTTCTGACCTTTTGTGTCTGTCTGTTCTCAGTGTTTCTGTGTGTGTGTGTGTGTGTGTGTGTATCCTGTGATGTGCATGTTGTGGGTATAAACACCGTGATGTGACGTGCACCTTGTGCGGAGGTTGACCAGATATTGTGCATGTTGTTATGACACATACCGTGACATTTTGCATTTTACAGGTGGTCATGCTCGACGAGCCCACCTCGGGGATGGACCCGGCGTCTCGCAGGGATACCTGGGAGCTCCTGCGGCAGCACAAGCAGGACCGTACACTCCTTCTCACCACCCACTTCATGGACGAAGCCGACCTACTGGGAGACCGAATCGCCATCTTGGCCCAGGGCCAGCTGCAGTGCTGCGGCTCCTCGCTCTTCCTCAAGTGCAAATATGGTGAGGATGCAGATACGGCAGGAGCCCCATGGCGTGCCAGGAAAGGGTGAACATCAGAGAATGGATTATAAATGGTTTGAAGGGAAACATACAGTGCAGTGGAGTAGTTTTTATAGCAGGATATTGTGCGTGTCGAGCTGAGCTGGTGCTCCCCGGCACGGCCGTGTACATACCTCCTGTCTGTAGACCACAAGGGGTGGATTCCTCAGATCTTAAGATCCCAACAAGGACTAGATGACTTGACTTCTAGTTGACTTGTCGTGGGGTCCTGTGAGAGACGTGAAATACACAGGTACCATTAACCTGCCAATAAAACCGTGCAAAGGAGATCTCCCCGAGCCCCACTAACACTTGGTTTCCTCCCCTCGTAACGTGCCGCTGTTCTGTAGGTGCCGGGTATCACATGGTGATGGTGAAGGAGCCTCACTGCCAGGTGGAGGAGGTCACCGAGCTCATTACCAGCTATGTACCCAATGCTACCCTGGAGGGCAACGCGGGGGCAGAGCTGTCTTACGTCCTGCCCAAGGAGAGCACTCACAAGTAAGTCGCACGTTGAGTAGACATGGCGGATCGCACAGTGATGTGGCCTTGTTTTGGACCTGTCATGCACTCCGTGTCCACATACAAAGCGGGCACAGGCTGTATGACGGGAGGATTGTGTATAGGCGTGTTCTTGCACTGTGTGCTCTTTTATTTCTTCCTTTATCATCTCGTCAGGTTTGAACCACTCTTTTCTGAGCTGGAGCATCGCCGGAAAGCTCTGGGAATCGCCAGCTATGGGGCCTCCGTCACCACCATGGAGGAAGTGTTTTTAAGGTGTGTATTTTATCTCTGGTGTATACAACATTGGAAATGCTCCTGTAAATCCTTACTTATGGATCATTAAAGGGATAAACTATTGAAAAATACAGTCGCCGCCCCCCCCCCCCCCAGGTTAAATAATTGGGCAAATCCTGCCGACAGTCTCTGGCCAATTATTTTTTTTTACTCCCCTTTTTCTCCCTCGCTGCGCGCATCTTCGGCTCGGTGACTCCAGAACACGGCATTCCCTGCAGCTTTCTAATGCAATTTGCGCTCCTGCGAACAGTACATTTTCCGTACGCAAGCTCCATAGCACAGCGATGGATCGGAGCTGCACGCGCATGCACAGATCTGATCCATCGGCTACATCTCTGAGAACGCGCGCTACAGCGATTGATCTCAGAGGGCGACGTCTGCCGCTCTCTGTGTGTGACTGATCTAGTGACCGACAGCTGGTGTGGTGGGAGGAACGCCTCTACTTTACCCCGCGATGAAAGCAGATCGGGACAGCAGGGAGGGGGCAGCACTCCTCATATCCTGACCACTTTAAAGCAATGAAGTGATCCGGATGAGCAGAGTGTCGCTTTAACGCCGCTGCGCTTTATATAAATTGCTCGCTGTTTCTATGTCTGGCCGGTCCAGAGACGCATCGTTAATGTCGCCTGATCTCCTTTTCTCATCCCGTGCTGTGCGTGCGGTTGGAAGGGTTGGGAAGCTGGTGGATAGCAGTCTGGATATCCAGGCCATACAGCTGCCCCCCCTCCAGTACCAGCATGAACGTCGCGTCAGTGACTGGGCAGCTGAGGAGTCGTGTTCTTTGAGTGACTGCACGGAGGACAGCGGGACCCTGATCACTGACGATTGCTCCAACATCAAGCTCAACATGGGGGTAAGTCTCCGTACGAGGGTAGGAACCACCCCGCGTTTGGGAGTTGACTGTGAATGTGTTTTTTGGGTGGGGTGGAGCAAGTTGAGAGGTCTTTAACGCCCCGTAACTGTCTCGTCTTTGGCTTTCAGTGCTCTATGTGGTGCCAGCAGTTCTATGCCCTCTTCGTGAAGCGGGCCTCCTATAGCTGGCGGAACTGGAAGATGGTCGTGGGGCAGTTTTTGGTGCCGCTGGTTTTCACCACTTTGGCCTTGGTGGTGGGAAAGATATTCCCTGGCCCTCAGGACTCTCCAGCGCTTGATCTGGGACTGGAGCCCTATGGACGTACTAGCGTACCCTATGCCGTGCCACCCAATGTCACTTCTGCCTTGGTACAGGACCTTGCACAGGGCTTCAGAGATCAGTTTGATGGGCAGCAATCACAGCCCCAAGAGGTTTTAGGTAAGAGACCATTTGTGAACCGGGATGGAGGAACCTTGACACCTATGCAGCTGCATCTCACGCTCTGCGTCTTACAGGCTGTGTGTATTTATAGGTCCTACAGCAGGGATCTCAAACTCCTGCTCTCCACATGTTGTAGGATTGCCTACAATTCCCAGAAATCGTGTAATGCAATCGCTGTCCAGGGACTCGTGGGAATTGTAGTTCAGCAACATGTGGGGGGGGACAGAGTTTGACATCCCTCGTCTAAGCTTCTAGAAAACATTCCTGGTAGCTTCTCTTCTTATTTCCCCCTGGTAGCTTATCTTTTCCCCTGGTAGCATCCTTCCCTCTTTCCTTCTGGTAGCTTCTCTTTCCTCCTCGCAGCTTCCCTCCCTCTTTACACCTGGTAGCTTCTCTTTCCTCCTCATAGCTTCCCTCCCTCTTTCCTTTTTTGGTAGCGTCTCTTTCCTTTTTTGGTGGCTTCTCTTTCCTCCTCGTAGCTTCCCTCCCTCTTTCCTCCTCGTAGCTTCCCTCCCTCTTTCCTCCTCGTAGCTTCCCTCCCTCTTTCCTCCTCGTAGCTTCCCTCCCTCTTTCCTCCTCGTAGCTTCCCTCCCTCTTTCCTCCTCGTAGCTTCCCTCCCTCTTTCCTCCTCGTAGCTTCCCTCCCTCTTTCCTCCTCGTAGCTTCCCTCCCTCTTTCCTCCTCGTAGCGTTTTTTTCTTTTCTTTCTTCCTGGTAGCGTCCCTTCCTCTTTCCTGCAGCTGCTCGTAGCCTCTCTTTCCTCTCAGTAGACTCTTCTCTTCTTTCCTTAACAGGTTTGCCAGCCATTGCTCTCATTTCCTTATCCCTTCTTCCTCCAGGAAATATCAATGATTACCTCCTCCTGAAGGCCACCGAAGAAGGTGCCCTGTTTGCCGAACATTGTGTCTGTGCAGCAGACATCCAAGTGTCTGGCTCCAGGATCACCGTGACGGCACTCTTCAACAACCAGGCTTACCACGCGGTCGCCACTGCCCTGGCCATCGTCGACAATGCAATTTTCAAGCTAATCGCCGGCCCAGAGGCTTCTATCTCTCTCACCAATTACCCACAGCCACGAAACACCACCGAGACGGCCGAAGATCAGCTGCAACAGTAAGGGGGGAGAGGAATTGGGTCTTGTGTCGTTTTTGTAAATATGTTATAGGCAGTCGCTTGTGTCGTGTCTTTCATGTCAGCATTCCAGTGTTGTCCAAGGCAATAAAATGCCCCCCCCCCATGTAATTGCAGGCTGCAGACCGGCTTTGCCATTGCCATTAATCTCATGTACGGGATGGCCTCTTTGGCCAGCACCTTTTCTCTGCTGTTGGTGGGAGAGCGTGCCGTGAAGTCGAAGCACGTCCAGTTTGTGAGCGGAGCGTCCTCCTTCAGCTACTGGCTCTCGGCTCTCCTATGGGATCTGCTCAATTTCCTCATTCCGTGTGTGTTCATGCTGGTAGGTTAGCGTCGGCAAACCCGCACGCTCCGTCAATCTGTACGTCTTCACGTTTTAAGGCCCCAACACGTCGAGCAAGATGCGACGCTCGGCGTGGTGAAGCGGCGTTGCACGCTCAGGTCTTTAATTTTTCTTCTCGCGCGCTCCGCTGGCGTCAGATCCCGTAACTAAAGGCGGGAGAGGAAAATATTGAGCTTAAACTAATCACAGAAAGAGAAATTCACAAATTGCAAAAAAAATATAATATATGTATGTGAATTTCTGTTATTTTTGCAATAATTGGGCGGATTTATTGCTTTTTATTCCCAATATTAGCAGCGATCTTACACAGGAATTAATTATTTTTTTTATAGCACAAATCCAGTAGGTGGCGCTCAAAATCACTCCTCCCCCCCCCCCCCCCCCCGGTTTGAACCAAACAGAGCACATGGTATAAATTGCTAAATTTCCCTGCTATCAAGGCAGAAAGTCCAAGTTTTAATAATGACTCGGAGGCGAATATTGGTAGCAATAAAAGGCGGAGATCCTGGGAGCGGGCACGTCACACAGCGCAAAAGACACTGCGATCACACCAAGCAAGCTGATTGGTGAGAATTATATTAGAGCCTCGTCTCGCATGCCAGCTGCCACGCGGCCCCCCCCCTCCACTACACCTCACAGCGCTCCGCATCGCATGCAAATACGAGCGCTGCATCACGGGCTTTATTCTTATCCTCCATCCTGTCTATCCCTTCTTTCCCGTCTCGCCCTCGCCCCATAGCTCTTTCTCCGCCATCTTTCCCTCTATTCTTTGCTCGTATAACGTGCACTAGGGATGCCCCAGTTGCTGTTTTTTGACTGCTGATCCGGACCGCGCAGTATTCAGGATGGGCTGATGCCAAGTCCCGGTTCGATACGGCACGACCTGCACCCACAGTGCTTTACGTGCGGGCAGTGCTTCGTAGCCAGACACGGTGTGATTTCAGCCCCCGTTCCTCTCTCCTCCCAGGTCGTGTTCCAAGCATTCGGAGTGAAGGCGTACACGGATGAGAATCATCTGGTGGATGTGATTCTGGTGTTGTTTTTGTACGGCTGGGCTGTCATCCCTCTCATGTACCTGTTCAGCTTCCTCTTCACTTCAACTGCCACGGCCTACACCCGTCTGACCATATTCAACATCCTGACCGGCACGGCCAGCTTCCTCTCCGTCACCATCATGAGCATTCCAGGTCAGACGCTGCCGCCTCCTCCTCCTCCTGTGTCCTCTTTCTCCTTATTTCTTTTTCTTTTTTCCGTGCTCTTTTGATCGTGCTTTCCCTCGCTGTCTTGCTCGCTCGCTCTCTTTTTCTCGATCGCTCTTTTTTTTCTTCATCTTTCGCCATATCCATCCTCCTTTTGTACTCTCTAGATCCCTGGTTTCTCTCCAGATCTTTGCTCTGTCCTTTTCCAGATCTCTGGTCTCTTTTTTTGATCTCTCTCGCTTTCTCTCTCTCGATCTCTCTCTCTTTTGATTTCTTGGCTCTCAATATCTGTCTTTGGGGGTAATGTTTCTTCTCTGTGACTCTTTCTTACCGTGTCGTCTTCCTCCCACCGATCAGCCCTCAAACTGGTGGACCTGTCTCACACATTGGACTTTGTTTTCCTGGTGCTGCCGAATTACTGCCTCGGGAAATCTTTCACCGACTTCTACGAGAATTACCATCTCATTCAGTTCTGCAAGTCGTCGCCGTTCACCACCTACATCTGCCAACATCTGAGTGAGTCGTGCCGCGCATTAAAAACCGCAAACGACCTCACACGTCGAGCCTTGTATCCTTGGAGATGTATCTGCGGGTGTACGTCGCTCGCCTCCTTCCCCTGGGGATCTCTGTGCGGCTGGACACCCAGGGCCTTGTGTGTGTGTGTGTGTGTGAAAATGTCCCACAATGCAAGAATCCCATAACGCATCTCTTTATCTCTGCCAGATATCACCTTCCAACCCAATTACTTCTCCTGGAGTTCCCCCGGGATTGGCCGCTACCTGACCGCCATGGCTGTCCAGGGCCTGACGTTCCTCTGCCTCCTCTTCATCATCGAGAGCCAAGTTCTGTGCCGGCTGTACAACATGTCCTGCAGCTTCAGACGCCACCGCTGGGTAGGTGGCAGGACTGACAGAGACTGGTGAGGACAGACAGACCATTAAAATGGGAAGAGGTTGGCTGGATTTGAGGCTCGAGGAGGAGCTCGTACGTGTGATCATAAGTGAGAGTGGGCTTTGAGAAGATGAGGATCCAGCAGGGCCGGCGATGTGTGATAGGATTGTAAGGGAGGCTGATACGCACAAGGTACAAAACGGTGATAGACCTGGTGAAGAAAGGAGGACGAATGACGCAAAGTACTGGATAGGTGGTGGGCATGGAGGAGAACAATGCACAAATGGTGGCCGCTGGGATCGGTGGCAGCAGTTTAATGTCTGAGCATGCAGGGTTGTGTCTCGGAGCAGTTCATGGCGTTAATAATGTTCCGTTTGTGTTTTTTTTCTCTTTCAGGCCGAACTCCCGGAGTCCCCCGTCACTCCCCCCGAGGACCGAGATGTGGCCGATGAGAGGAAGAAGATCCTGGAGTCTCCTGTGGAGCAGCTTTCTTCTCTCGGGAGCCCGCTGGTTATCAGGGAGCTCAGCAAGGTGAGACACGGGATGAGGTGTCAATACAGGGCACTGGTTCGGGGAGCACGGAGGAATTCGGATAACATAGGATTGTAAAAGAAGGGCGTCTGAAAGCAGACGGGAGGGGGAGGTTAAGCATAAAAGTAAAATGAAGGTCCGATCCTGCTTCCTCTTTCATCTCTCTTTCAATCTTTCTGTCACTACTGTCTCTGATCTCTCTCGATCGCTGATGTCACTCCTGATCGCTCTTTCCGTCTGTCGCTGCGCTCGCCTTCTCTGTCGCTGCGCTCGCCTTCTCTGTCGCTGCGCTCGCCTTCTCTGTCGCTGCGCTCGCCTTCTCTGTCGCTGCGCTCTCTCTCTCTCCGTCTCTTAAATCCTAAAACAAGCAGAATATGCTTTTTAACCCTCTTATTCCTGTAGGTTTACAAGCGCCGGGCTCTGGTTCTCGCTGTTGATCGTATGTCCTTAGCGGTCGGCCGAGGCGAGTGCTTTGGGTTGCTAGGGTTCAACGGGGCTGGAAAGACCACCACATTCCGTATGCTGACCGGCGACGAGAGCATCAGCTCCGGCGACGCATACATCGATGGACACAGCATCCTGAAAAGCATCAAAAAGGTCTCTCGAAGCTTTTGCGCGCGTTTTTATACCTGTATTTGCTCGTTTTAAGAGTTGTTTGGTTCTGTCATATCGACTCTGCGTAAAAAGCTGAACCCGGCGGCAACGAGAGGACTTTTACAACCTTTTCCTGTCTTTTTAGGTGCAGCAGCGCATCGGCTACTGCCCGCAGTTTGACCCGTTGCTGGATCACATGACTGGGCGCGAAACCCTCTGTATGTACGCCCGCTTGCGCGGCGTCCCCGAGCATTACATCGCTAGCTGCGTGGACAACATGCTGCGGGGGCTGCTCCTGGAAGCCTATGCCAACAAGCTGGTGCGGACTTACAGGTATGAAGGGAAGATCTGCGCCACTTCCAACATGGCAGCACAAGCCTGCGTTACCCGCCGTACCAGAGGCCAGACCATACGAACGCAATCTGAGACCGTGACAAACCTAGTCTTGTCCACCACGTGATGTTTTGTGTAGATCAGTGGCTCCCAGCCCTGCTCCTCAAGTCCCCCTAACGGGCCAGGTTTGCAGGATCACCTTGGGGAAATGCAGAGTGCATCCTGCAATCGCTGAGCAGAAAAATCATATCACCTGTGCCGTGCTTCACATATCCTGCATACCTGGCCTGTTAAACACTGCTGTGATCGGACGGGAGGAAGGGAACGAGGGATTCTGGTTGAGAGGGATCGCTCAGGACCACCGTTTTCCCTCTAAGTTTGCAAGGAGAACACTGTTGCCCCAGCTAATAAAGGTCTTGTAGGTGCCTCCATCGTTTAATCCACCAGATGACGCTCAACACTTTCCAGACCCTCCCTGCCCCCCCCCTCCCAGAATGTATTGATTTCCCAAAATTCTGTATTTTTCCTTCTTTTCACCACATTATCGTTTTCAATGTTAGCGGAGGGAACAAGAGAAAGCTGAGCGCTGGCATCGCCTTGATCGGAGGTCCAGCTGTGATCTTCATGGACGAGCCGTCCACCGGCATGGACCCTGTGGCCCGCAGGTTGCTGTGGGATGCGGTTACGAGGACGCGTGAGAGCGGGAAAGCCGTGATCATCACCTCGCACAGGTAAACTGACCAGCGCTTCCTGGGAAGGTGGGATGCAGACGTGGTGGATCGGAGTTGCAGGTTGAGATACCGGACAGTTTTGTGTGATTTTTAACGACCCTCCTCCTCACTTTTTGCTCGCTCTAGCATGGAGGAGTGCGAAGCTCTCTGCACCCGTCTTGCCATCATGGTGAACGGCCAGCTCAAGTGCCTTGGTAGCCCCCAGCACCTTAAAGGGAAGTTCGGCAGTGGGTACACTTTACTGGCAAAGACCTCCAGGGGTGGAGAGGACCTGGTGGCCTTCAAGGAGTTCGTAGAGACGGTCTTTCCAGGTGAGTGACCAAACCGATGGCCCCGTGCGTCTTTCATGGATTCAGCCCCTTTCCGACTGAGTTACACCTCTGCCACAATGTACCCGACACCTATTGGAATGAAAAGTCCCTGTTTATTCGGGGTGGTGGGCAGTGACGTACAGTGCTATACATGCCTGTTAGTGCGCTCTATGAGGAAGCAGGGACTACAGCATCAGGCAGGCATGAAGGGGTGTTCTATTTGGTGTTTTAAGTGTACAGTGAGGCTGTCAAACTACCCGCCCCCCGCCCGACATTTCAGCACTGCAACCCCCATGATTTCCCGACCATCTATTGCACTGAAAGAATTCTGGGTATTGTAGGCACCAATATCTGGGGGGGCCGTGAAACTGACAGCCCTGCTATACAGTATAATTCTTTCCCCCCCCCCCTCCCTTTTTTTTGGATATATTATTTTTGGGTGATTTTTTTTCTTCACTTTTTAGGACGAATTTTAAGGCATTTTGTGTTCAGAATCGATCCCAAAACAGAGCCGTGTCACTGGCTGGAGAGTCGAGCGCTTCCCGGAGTGCTTGTGGCGTTAATGAGTCAGGCTGTCTTGTTTTAAGTAAACGTACGCAAGCGTAACGGTATGCAGGGACGCCGGATGCGGTCTGCGTGCCTTGGAGACGAGCAGGATATTATGTGTCACGCGTCGCTACGTTCAGCTGTCAGTGCAGCGCGTGCTGTTTGTACAGGCCTCCTGACCAGGTTTCCATCTGCTTTTACGCACTAGACGACAAACCCGTGTCAGATCAGGATGGAAATCGCACACGCTATATATAGCAGGGCTGCCGAACTCCGGCCCCGCGGATGTTTGTGGACTACAACTCCCATCTATTACATTGATAGAATTGTAGGAATCTACGTCCGGGGGGGCTGTGAGTTTCCCGCGATTCGATCCTCCGAATCGATCCAAAAAAAAATTCTACAAGTGCCTTTCTTAAAGCTTGTGCGGACCCTGCTCCCAGGAGCTTACAATCTGTATGTTTATCCCCACAATGCCCGTAAAGCTGTGGAGACGCAGACGTCGTGTTGATGGCAGCGTATGTTTGCCCTTTATGGTCTCTGCCTGGATCCCAGAGTCCTGTCGCCAGGTCGGCCATGTTTTCCCGCACATATAATATTATTTCGTGTAGAGGAAGATGCTGCCCTGCAGAATGTATAACTCATATGCCGGACCTATTCAATCGTTCTACATGCTGCAGGGTAATATTTTTCATGCAAGGCCCCTCAGCATGAATAAATTATGTGTGTCCAGGAAAACCCTGCTGATCTGGCAACCCTCTCCCAGAGAGCCTCCACGCACCAAGATGCTGATGCTTTCTCTACAGAAGGCACCTCAAACTCTGGCCCCCCAGGTGCTGGTGGCCTATATCTCCCAGAACTCTTTGCATTTGATAGCCAGAGAATCATGGGACATCAACGACGTCCTCGGGCAGCCAGAGTTTGAGATCCCAGCCCTACAATTCAAAGGAAGCTGCTCTCACAGCCGGGAATTTGTATTGCCTGGCAGGTTCCCTGCATCCTTGCTGGTTTTATAGGTATAGCTTAGTGATTCGGGGGGTTTAAACATCTACTTCAAAGTATATACTGAGTTTTCCATGTTCTTCCACCTCAGGCAGCCAACTGAAACATGAACACCAGGGTATGGTACATTACCACATCACCAATCAGTCTCTGAACTGGGCACAGGTAAGTGGGATTTTATAAGCCCTTATCAGCCCCCCCCCCCCCCTGCCGGTGTCTATTCACATTTCTCTAAAGAGATCTAGAATAATTGGAGGTGTGACATCCCTGTCCCTGGAGCGTATGGGGTTAATGTTAAAATAACCCCCTGCACAAATATAACTCTGCATTAATCGTGGAGTGAGGATATATACACAGGTAAAGCCTCCTAACTTGATAAATCACCTTCCAGATCCCTGTGACCTATATGCAGCATCGGTGTCTGAATGTATTTCACAGCTAAAGTGTCACCTTAGTCCTTCACACCCCCAGCCATCTCAAACACAGCATTGTAAAAGGGTCCTTTTTTAAGCCAATGAGAGTCTGAGCTCACTCTGCGTCTTTGCCAAGAATGTTTTTTCTTGTCCAGAAGGCGAGTGAATGAGCGGCTTCAGAAATCCTCTAAAGGGTCCTACTGAGCATGTGCAAAGTGCCATCAAACAGGGCAGTTTTAAAAAACGCCCATATATTGTGATGCGCTTGGATGCTGCTGGTTTTTCTCACAGCCTTTAATCAGACCCCAGGCTTTCCATGAACCGAGTGCCCGCAGCCCTTCCCTGAGCGTAATGCACACAGTCTGCATCCTAGCCCTGCCCGTCCCAAGGACTCTTTTACAATGCTGCCGCCTCTGCTAATCTCATGTTGTAAAAACACAAAAAAGAGAGAAAAACTCTCAAAGGAGATAGGAGTACTAATAAAACATAACTTTTAATAATTATGATAATAAATCGACCGACATTAATTAAAAAACATATACACGGACGTGATAGAGAACTGAGAGAATGACAAAATATTATTGTATAGCCAATTGGCAGCCCAGGGATGAGGATTGATGCGGCAGAGTGATGGCAGAAAAGTGATTACAAAAATGTAAAGCCAGAAAAAATTGGCATATATCAAGACCAACCTTTCTGTATAGAGTGGTTCCGCCACAGCCAACTACATTTATTGTGCATAGACTGAAGAAGACATCAACAATATGAAATACGCAAGGTGAAAATCGCCAAATGAATATTGGAGCATTGAGGACTGCAATTGAGATGAACAGGGAATGAAAAAATGCCAAAAATTTGGAACTGTAATACACAACGTTCATTTAGCTTGGCTACCCTGTGTTACAACAGATAAGCAGATATATAATAATAATGCCACAATGCCAATGAATGGCAGATACCAAGGAATGCTTTTAGAAAAATGCTGATCATTAACAGCCATGAAAATGCACAAGCGTCGGATACACTACATAGCCCAAAGGGCAAAAGATTCATCAATAAGTCACCTCTCAGAAAAATAAATAATCACATGACAATTTAAAAGAAGAGGACTCGACACGTGTTTCGCCGGTACTCAGACCGGCTTCATCGGGAGTCAGATGAATTGTAATATCGGTGCTCAGTGTGCTGCAGCTGGTTATATACACAATAAGAGAGAAAGTCACATGAACGAACCAGCCAATCAGGGACTGATTGGGGAATAGGAAACCAGGTAGTGGGAAAGACGCTGTGCCGATGTTACATTGAATCGTAAATAGATCCGTTTATTGGTCAAAGGAGAACACATGATGAAGGTGGGACCAATGGATACATGAGACAACAAAGAATCAACGGGATGCCTATTAAATTCGCAGTCCTTTTTGATTACCTAAACGAAGGATACACAGGTTTCATAAATGTGAGCCCAAAAAAGTATATGTGACCCCAGGTACTCATGCTCATATTAAATACATATCAAGATTGTCATCGAATATGATTAAATGAATAAGAACAAAGCCTTCATTAAAACCAAATGGAGCCACAACATATGCATCTGGTGTACATAGCAGACGTTGACAGCGGCGTTATTGTAAATCGAAGTCACAGGTAGTAGCAAGTGTTTACTCCAGACCACAATACCTTAGAACATTTTAGGCATTACCAGCATAGTGTTGAATGTATTGAGTTAAATGCATAGCCCCAAATGCTAGCTTCAGGTAATGCTCATAACGGATAGTCATATAGGTGGGCAACTGGTGTGAACTAACGACATTCACATTGGCATAATTTGGATCGAAGTCATGTTACCTAGGTGATAGAAGCTTATCAGATATACGTCCACACATACGTGACCCCAGATAGTGGCTTAAGATGATACTCATATTGAATAGACATCAGGATTAATATCAAATATGATTAAATGAATACGAGGACGGAAGGAGGACTCTCATTCGAACCAAGTGAAATCAACATATGCATCTGGTGTCTCCAGCGGACATTCACACCGGAAAAATTTGTAGATCGAGATCACCTTACCTAAGTGATAACCAGTGCTGATTCCATAACACACATGGCTTAAAGGTTTTTAGGCATTGCCAGCATAATATTAGATTGGATGTATAGTCCCAAGTAGTGACCCCAAATGGTACTCATAATGAATAAACATAAATATTATCCAGTATGGTTTAAATCATGGCTGTTAATGATCAGCATTTTTCTAAAAGCATTCCTTGGTATCTGCCATTCATTGGCATTGTGGCATTATTATTATATATCTGCTTATCTGTTGTAACACAGGGTAGCCAAGCTAAATGAACGTTGTGTATTACAGTTCCAAATTTTTGGCATTTTTTCATTCCCTGTTCATCTCAATTGCAGTCCTCAATGCTCCAATATTCATTTGGCGATTTTCACCTTGCGTATTTCATATTGTTGATGTCTTCTTCAGTCTATGCACAATAAATGTAGTTGGCTGTGGCGGAACCACTCTATACAGAAAGGTTGGTCTTGATATATGCCAATTTTTTCTGGCTTTACATTTTTGTAATCACTTTTCTGCCATCACTCTGCCGCATCAATCCTCATCCCTGGGCTGCCAATTGGCTATACATAATATTTTGTCATTCTCTCAGTTCTCTATCACGTCCGTGTATATGTTTTTTAATTAATGTCGGTCGATTTATTATCATAATTATTAAAAGTTATGTTTTATTAGTACTCCTATCTCCTTTGAGAGTTTTTCTCTCTTTTTTGTGTTTTTCGTCTTCTCACTAGGTTTAATCCTACTTAGGAGTACCATCCCAAATTGCTAACTTTGTGGGGTGGGGTGATTGTCTGCCTTCACCTTTGTGGAGGCTTTTTTTCTTTTCATGAATATTTCTGTTTGAGTTTTAGTACTCTATTGGCAATCACCTAAATTCTTTAATTGTTGCAAGATGGCTGGTTTTTTGAACGGCAGGCAGTGGTAATTTTTGGTGTCAAGATGCTGAGAGTGTTTTCTCTAATGATCCGAATATGAGTGTCACTAGCAGTTCTGACATCTCTATCACAAGTCAAAAGATCTCCAGATTACTAAAAAGACAAATTAGATCTAATTGGGAGGTGTCATCTTTGAGCAATTATCTAAAGAAAAATATGATCCCCCGTGGTCTTCGAATTTATGTTAACCCTGCATCACATATAACCACTGAAGGCTTTCGCCAGGAGTGGCAGGAAGCAGCAGAAGTCTGTTCTCGTAAATTTATGGAAATTATATGCAAATATGAAAACATTGAATTAAAAGAGGTTGACTGTGAATTAAGAGAAACTGTTGAAATGCTTAAAAAAGACACTGAGGAGACAACGTATGCTAATATTGAAATTAAATTGAAGGGCCAAATGGATAGATATGAGAAAGATATAAGAGATAGAAAGCAAAAAAGTTTATCAGAGACTCTGAGGATTATAGAAATGATTGTATCTATAAGTTTGGTAAAGATAAAAGCAATGTCAAGCATTATGTGTCATCTGCTGATGGTGAATCATCTGATACTGATATTGAAGGTACTAGTGATCAGAGTAATCAACCGAGAAGCATTCTCAAAAAGGGAGTGTCTTTTTTAGACAAAGATGTTCTCCCAGAGAAACTACGAGATCGAGGGAAATGGGCATATCGAGGGCACAAAGGCAGAAGATACCGATAAGTGGGTCTCTAGACTGCCAATTAGCAATTTCTTCTGATCACAATATTGACCCCTTCATCTCTAAGACTCTCCATCCTCCTCGTTATATTACCAATGTTGATCTCAATTCCTCTAATCCTCAACTATCTGTCTCTATTGGGAAGGCTACACCTGCTAGTACTTTGCATTACTCGGATGTTGTAGGAAAACCCTTTTCTGATAAATCCTTGGTCCCTAAGGTATTAAGTGCGAATTCTACCTTTGATGATTGTAGTGTTATCAATACGCAGACCCCAGTCGGGCAAGCTTTAAGGATTGTCAATTTATCCGCTTTCCATCTAAATTCGAATCACATCAGTGTCTTAAGTAAAGGTCTATCCTATGTCCCACGACCACCTGTTAATAAATTTGAGTGGACGAAGGATATCCACTTATTTGGTCGTAAGTTGGCTTTACACAAATTCTATAGAACTAAAGATGAGGCCAAAGCTAAAAATATGGGTCTGGAATACACAGATTTACCAGTATTACAGGATCTAATGGACTTGATGGATGAATCAACGAAGGAGAAAATAGGACTGACCAAATTAAGACCAAAAAGTCGTTTTACCCCTAATTTAAGGGATTTTGGGAATGTTGATCTTTTTTGCAGACTTGTCTGTACTGATATTGATAATCTTGATATACGGGAGATTTTATCTTCACACAATGACAACCTTACCATTGCTGAGCGAAATGCACTTAGTGATTTGGCTAAAGATAAGGATTTAATGATTAAACAATCTGACAAAGGGGGCAATATTGTCTTGATGACCACAATGAATTACAAAAGAATGGTAATGAATATCTTAAAAGATGAGTCCACTTATAAAAAATTGCGTGGTGATCCTACTCTCATCTATTTAGCACAATTACGATCACTGGTCAATTCTGCATTTGATAAATCTATTATTTCCAAAACTGAACGTGATTTTCTGATTCCATGTAACCCTACAATTTCAACCTTTTATTGTATCCCTAAAATTCACAAACAACTGAATGATCCACCGGGACGTCCAATCGTTTCCGGTAATGATAATGTCACTCAGAATATGAGCGTTTTCATTGATAAAATCTTACGAAAATATGTTGTAGCTCTACCGTCGTATATTAGAGATACAAAACAGGTGTTACATACTTTCAAAGACAAAAATATTACACAGGATGTATTACTATGCTGCCTTGATGTAGAATCCTTATATTCAAGTATCCCGCATGACTTGGGTCTTTTGCATGTTAAAACAATACTTGAAAGGGATGAAACCCTGGCAGACTCAACCATTGAATTTGTGATGTCTGCACTTGAGTTTATCTTGACACATAACTTCTTTATGTTTGATGGTCAATATTATCACCAGATCAGGGGAACGGCCATGGGTTCTTCCTGTGCTCCCTCATATGCCAATTTATTTCTCGGGATATGGGAAGAACAATATGTTTTTTGGGGCCATGTCAATTACAGACCATTCAAGGATTGATATGTGGTCCCGTTACATTGACGATATTTTTGTCACTTGGAGGGGTACGGAATCTGAGTTCAGGGACTTTGTGGTCAAACTTAATGATAATCCTCTAAATCTCAAACTTACCTCTCAGGTTCAAAATGAAGAAATTGATTTTTTGGACGTCAAAATCATAAAAAATCCTACTGGTGAAATATCTACCTCCTTATTTCGGAAGAAGACTGCTTCCAATAATCTGTTACACTGGAACAGCTTCCATCCAGAACCACTTAAAAGGGGTATCCCCTTGGGGCAATATCTGCGTTTACGCAGAATTTGCTCCACAGATGAGGATTTTGTTGTTAAGTCACAGGCTCTTAGACATGATTTTAGAGAGAAAGGTTATCCTAACCGTTGGCTCAAAAAAGCGTATCAACGTGCCCTATCGTTGTCCCGTAATGATTTGTTGGAAGATCATTCCAAACCTGACTCTAAGTTGATAAGATGCATAGGAACTTTTGATGCAGGGTGGGACTACATCAAAGGAATCATGGACCGGTATTGGCCACTGCTGACTTTGGATTCTCAATTGAAAGATGTACTGACTGATAGGGCATCCATTACGGCTAGGCGTAGCCGCAATCTGAGAGATAGACTGGTTCACAGTCATTTTTCTACATCTCCCTCTAATAAGACCAATACATGGCTCTCTAGGGACCTACGTGGTACTTATAAATGTGGGCGATGTGTGGCATGTCCCTATATCTTGAAATCCTCAAAAAGTGTTATCGATTCATCTAATAGATCCCACTTTGAAATCTGCTCTTTCTTTAATTGCAACTCTACTGGTATTGTGTACCTTATTACATGTCTGTGTGGGAAAAAATATGTGGGAAAGACTTTACGCCCATTTAAAAGACGAATCATGGAACATGTGCACTCTACTAAAAGGGTTCAGGAGACCCCGGTATCACGACATCTAATCCAATATCATGCTGGTAATGCCAAGGTTCTTAAGTTCTGTGGTCTGGAATCAGTTCTGCCATCACCTAGGAAAGGTGATTTCGATCTAAAATTACGCCGATGCGAATGTCGCTGGATATATCAGATGCGCACTTTGGCTCCACTTGGTCTGAATGAGGGTTTTTCTTTTTCCCCATTTATTTAAACCATACTGGATAATATTTATGTTTATTCATTATGAGTACCATTTGGGGTCACTACTTGGGACTATACATCCAATCTAATATTATGCTGGCAATGCCTAAAAACCTTTAAGCCATGTGTGTTATGGAATCAGCACTGGTTATCACTTAGGTAAGGTGATCTCGATCTACAAATTTTTCCGGTGTGAATGTCCGCTGGAGACACCAGATGCATATGTTGATTTCACTTGGTTCGAATGAGAGTCCTCCTTCCGTCCTCGTATTCATTTAATCATATTTGATATTAATCCTGATGTCTATTCAATATGAGTATCATCTTAAGCCACTATCTGGGGTCACGTATGTGTGGACGTATATCTGATAAGCTTCTATCACCTAGGTAACATGACTTCGATCCAAATTATGCCAATGTGAATGTCGTTAGTTCACACCAGTTGCCCACCTATATGACTATCCGTTATGAGCATTACCTGAAGCTAGCATTTGGGGCTATGCATTTAACTCAATACATTCAACACTATGCTGGTAATGCCTAAAATGTTCTAAGGTCTTGTGGTCTGGAGTAAACACTTGCTACTACCTGTGACTTCGATTTACAATAACGCGCTGTCAACGTCTGCTATGTACACCAGATGCATATGTTGTGGCTCCATTTGGTTTTAATGAAGGCTTTGTTCTTATTCATTTAATCATATTCGATGACAATCTTGATATGTATTTAATATGAGCATGAGTACCTGGGGTCACATATACTTTTTTGGCTCACATTTATGAAACCTGTGTATCCTTTGTTTAGGTAATCAAAAAGGACTGCGAATTTAATAGGCATCCCGTTGATTCTTTGTTGTCTCATGTATCCATTGGTCCCACCTTCATCATGTGTTCTCCTTTGACCAATAAACGGATCTATTTACGATTCAATGTAACATCGGCACAGCGTCTTTCCCACTACCCGGTTTCCTATTCCCCAATCAGTCCCTGATTGGCTGGTTCGTTCATGTGACTTTCTCTCTTATTGTGTATATAACCAGCTGCAGCACACTGAGCACCGATATTACAATTCATCTGACTCCCGATGAAGCCGGTCTGAGTACCGGCGAAACACGTGTCGAGTCTCTCTTCTTTTAAATTGTCATGTGATTATTTATTTTTCTGAGAGGTGACTTATTGATGAATCTTTTGCCCTTTGGGCTATGTAGTGTATCCGACGCTTGTGCATTTTCATGGCTGTTAATGATCAGCATTTTTCTAAAAGCATTCCTTGGTATCTGCCATTCATTGGCATTGTGGCATTATTATTATATATCTGCTTATCTGTTGTAACACAGGGTAGCCAAGCTAAATGAACGTTGTGTATTACAGTTCCAAATTTTTGGCATTTTTTCATTCCCTGTTCATCTCAATTGCAGTCCTCAATGCTCCAATATTCATTTGGCGATTTTCACCTTGCGTATTTCATATTGTTGATGTCTTCTTCAGTCTATGCACAATAAATGTAGTTGGCTGTGGCGGAACCACTCTATACAGAAAGGTTGGTCTTGATATATGCCAATTTTTTCTGGCTTTACATTTTTGTAATCACTTTTCTGCCATCACTCTGCCGCATCAATCCTCATCCCTGGGCTGCCAATTGGCTATACAATAATATTTTGTCATTCTCTCAGTTCTCTATCACGTCCGTGTATATGTTTTTTAATTAATGTCGGTCGATTTATTATCATAATTATTAAAAGTTATGTTTTATTAGTACTCCTATCTCCTTTGAGAGTTTTTCTCTCTTTTTTGTGTTTTTCGTCTTCTCACTAGGTTTAATCCTACTTAGGAGTACCCATCCCAAATTGCTAACTTTGTGGGGTGGGGTGATTGTCTGCCTTCACCTTTGTGGAGGCTTTTTTTCTTTTCATGAATATTTCTGTTTGAGTTTTAGTACTCTATTGGCAATCACCTAAATTCTTTAATTGTTGCAAGATGGCTGGTTTTTTGAACCAGGCAGGCAGTGGTAATTTTTGGTGTCAAGATGCTGAGAGTGTTTTCTCTAATGATCCGAATATGAGTGTCACTAGCAGTTCTGACATCTCTATCACAAGTCAAAAGATCTCCAGATTACTAAAAAGACAAATTAGATCTAATTGGGAGGTGTCATCTTTGAGCAATTATCTAAAGAAAAATATGATCCCCCGTGGTCTTCGAATTTATGTTAACCCTGCATCACATATAACCACTGAAGGCTTTCGCCAGGAGTGGCAGGAAGCAGCAGAAGTCTGTTCTCGTAAATTTATGGAAATTATATGCAAATATGAAAACATTGAATTAAAAGAGGTTGACTGTGAATTAAGAGAAACTGTTGAAATGCTTAAAAAAGACACTGAGGAGACAACGTATGCTAATATTGAAATTAAATTGAAGGGCCAAATGGATAGATATGAGAAAGATATAAGAGATAGAAAGCAAAAGAAGTTTATCAGAGACTCTGAGGATTATAGAAATGATTGTATCTATAAGTTTGGTAAAGATAAAAGCAATGTCAAGCATTATGTGTCATCTGCTGATGGTGAATCATCTGATACTGATATTGAAGGTACTAGTGATCAGAGTAATCAACCGAGAAGCATTCTCAAAAAGGGAGTGTCTTTTTTAGACAAAGATGTTCTCCCAGAGAAACTACGAGATCGAGGGAAATGGGCATATCGAGGGCACAAAGGCAGAAGATACCGATAAGTGGGTCTCTAGACTGCCAATTAGCAATTTCTTCTGATCACAATATTGACCCCTTCATCTCTAAGACTCTCCATCCTCCTCGTTATATTACCAATGTTGATCTCAATTCCTCTAATCCTCAACTATCTGTCTCTATTGGGAAGGCTACACCTGCTAGTACTTTGCATTACTCGGATGTTGTAGGAAAACCCTTTTCTGATAAATCCTTGGTCCCTAAGGTATTAAGTGCGAATTCTACCTTTGATGATTGTAGTGTTATCAATACGCAGACCCCAGTCGGGCAAGCTTTAAGGATTGTCAATTTATCCGCTTTCCATCTAAATTCGAATCACATCAGTGTCTTAAGTAAAGGTCTATCCTATGTCCCACGACCACCTGTTAATAAATTTGAGTGGACGAAGGATATCCACTTATTTGGTCGTAAGTTGGCTTTACACAAATTCTATAGAACTAAAGATGAGGCCAAAGCTAAAAATATGGGTCTGGAATACACAGATTTACCAGTATTACAGGATCTAATGGACTTGATGGATGAATCAACGAAGGAGAAAATAGGACTGACCAAATTAAGACCAAAAAGTCGTTTTACCCCTAATTTAAGGGATTTTGGGAATGTTGATCTTTTTTGCAGACTTGTCTGTACTGATATTGATAATCTTGATATACGGGAGATTTTATCTTCACACAATGACAACCTTACCATTGCTGAGCGAAATGCACTTAGTGATTTGGCTAAAGATAAGGATTTAATGATTAAACAATCTGACAAAGGGGGCAATATTGTCTTGATGACCACAATGAATTACAAAAGAATGGTAATGAATATCTTAAAAGATGAGTCCACTTATAAAAAATTGCGTGGTGATCCTACTCTCATCTATTTAGCACAATTACGATCACTGGTCAATTCTGCATTTGATAAATCTATTATTTCCAAAACTGAACGTGATTTTCTGATTCCATGTAACCCTACAATTTCAACCTTTTATTGTATCCCTAAAATTCACAAACAACTGAATGATCCACCGGGACGTCCAATCGTTTCCGGTAATGATAATGTCACTCAGAATATGAGCGTTTTCATTGATAAAATCTTACGAAAATATGTTGTAGCTCTACCGTCGTATATTAGAGATACAAAACAGGTGTTACATACTTTCAAAGACAAAAATTATTACAGGATGTATTACTATGCTGCCTTGATGTAGAATCCTTATATTCAAGTATCCCGCATGACTTGGGTCTTTTGCATGTTAAAACAATACTTGAAAGGGATGAAAACCTGGCAGACTCAACCATTGAATTTGTGATGTCTGCACTTGAGTTTATCTTGACACATAACTTCTTTATGTTTGATGGTCAATATTATCACCAGATCAGGGGAACGGCCATGGGTTCTTCCTGTGCTCCCTCATATGCCAATTTATTTCTCGGGATATGGGAAGAACAATATGTTTTTGGGGCCATGTCAATTACAGACCATTCAAGGATTGATATGTGGTCCCGTTACATTGACGATATTTTTGTCACTTGGAGGGGTACGGAATCTGAGTTCAGGGACTTTGTGGTCAAACTTAATGATAATCCTCTAAATCTCAAACTTACCTCTCAGGTTCAAAATGAAGAAATTGATTTTTTGGACGTCAAAATCATAAAAAATCCTACTGGTGAAATATCTACCTCCTTATTTCGGAAGAAGACTGCTTCCAATAATCTGTTACACTGGAACAGCTTCCATCCAGAACCACTTAAAAGGGGTATCCCCTTGGGGCAATATCTGCGTTTACGCAGAATTTGCTCCACAGATGAGGATTTTGTTGTTAAGTCACAGGCTCTTAGACATGATTTTAGAGAGAAAGGTTATCCTAACCGTTGGCTCAAAAAAGCGTATCAACGTGCCCTATCGTTGTCCCGTAATGATTTGTTGGAAGATCATTCCAAACCTGACTCTAAGTTGATAAGATGCATAGGAACTTTTGATGCAGGGTGGGACTACATCAAAGGAATCATGGACCGGTATTGGCCACTGCTGACTTTGGATTCTCAATTGAAAGATGTACTGACTGATAGGGCATCCATTACGGCTAGGCGTAGCCGCAATCTGAGAGATAGACTGGTTCACAGTCATTTTTCTACATCTCCCTCTAATAAGACCAATACATGGCTCTCTAGGGACCTACGTGGTACTTATAAATGTGGGCGATGTGTGGCATGTCCCTATATCTTGAAATCCTCAAAAAGTGTTATCGATTCATCTAATAGATCCCACTTTGAAATCTGCTCTTTCTTTAATTGCAACTCTACTGGTATTGTGTACCTTATTACATGTCTGTGTGGGAAAAAATATGTGGGAAAGACTTTACGCCCATTTAAAAGACGAATCATGGAACATGTGCACTCTACTAAAAGGGTTCAGGAGACCCCGGTATCACGACATCTAATCCAATATCATGCTGGTAATGCCAAGGTTCTTAAGTTCTGTGGTCTGGAATCAGTTCTGCCATCACCTAGGAAAGGTGATTTCGATCTAAAATTACGCCGATGCGAATGTCGCTGGATATATCAGATGCGCACTTTGGCTCCACTTGGTCTGAATGAGGGTTTTTCTTTTTCCCCATTTATTTAAACCATACTGGATAATATTTATGTTTATTCATTATGAGTACCATTTGGGGTCACTACTTGGGACTATACATCCAATCTAATATTATGCTGGCAATGCCTAAAAACCTTTAAGCCATGTGTGTTATGGAATCAGCACTGGTTATCACTTAGGTAAGGTGATCTCGATCTACAAATTTTTCCGGTGTGAATGTCCGCTGGAGACACCAGATGCATATGTTGATTTCACTTGGTTCGAATGAGAGTCCTCCTTCCGTCCTCGTATTCATTTAATCATATTTGATATTAATCCTGATGTCTATTCAATATGAGTATCATCTTAAGCCACTATCTGGGGTCACGTATGTGTGGACGTATATCTGATAAGCTTCTATCACCTAGGTAACATGACTTCGATCCAAATTATGCCAATGTGAATGTCGTTAGTTCACACCAGTTGCCCACCTATATGACTATCCGTTATGAGCATTACCTGAAGCTAGCATTTGGGGCTATGCATTTAACTCAATACATTCAACACTATGCTGGTAATGCCTAAAATGTTCTAAGGTCTTGTGGTCTGGAGTAAACACTTGCTACTACCTGTGATTTCGATTTACAATTACGCCGCTGTGAATGTCTGTTATGTACACCAGATGCGTATGTTGTGGCTTCACTTGGTCTTAATGAAGGCTTTGTTCTTATTCATTTAATCATATTCGATGACAATCTTGATATGTATTTAATACGAGCATTAGTACCTGGGGTCACATATTTTTTTGGGCTCACATTTATTAAACCTGTTTATCCTTCGTTTAGGTAATCAAAAAGGACTGCGAATTTAATAGGCATCCCTTTGATTCTTTGTTGTCTCATGTATCCATTGGTCCCACCTCCATCATGTGTTTTCTCCTTTGACCAATAAACGGATCTATTTACGATTCAATGTAACATCGGCACAGCGTCTTTCCCACTACCCGGTTTCCTATTCCCCAATCAGTCCCTGATTGGCTGGTTCGTTCATGTGACCTTCTCTCTTATTGTGTATATAACCAGCTGCAGCACACTGAGCACCGATATCACAATTCATCTGACTCCCGATGAAGCCGGTCTGAGTACCGGCGAAACACGTGTCGAGTCTCTCTTCTTTTAAATTGTCATGTGATTATTTATTTTTCTGAGAGGTGACTTATTGATGAATCTTTTGCCCTTTGGGCTATGTAGTGTATCCGACGCTTGTGCATTTTCATGGCTGTTAATGATCAGCATTTTTCTAAAAGCATTCCTTGGTATCTGCCATTCATTGGCATTGTGGCATTATTATTATATATCTGCTTATCTGTTGTAACACAGGGTAGCCAAGCTAAATGAACGTTGTGTATTACAGTTCCAAATTTTTGGCATTTTTTCATTCCCTGTTCATCTCAATTGCAGTCCTCAATGCTCCAATATTCATTTGGCGATTTTCACCTTGCGTATTTCATATTGTTGATGTCTTCTTCAGTCTATGCACAATAAATGTAGTTGGCTGTGGCGGAACCACTCTATACAGAAAGGTTGGTCTTGATATATGCCAATTTTTTCTGGCTTTACATTTTTGTAATCACTTTTCTGCCATCACTCTGCCGCATCAATCCTCATCCCTGGGCTGCCAATTGGCTATACAATAATATTTTGTCATTCTCTCAGTTCTCTATCACGTCCGTGTATATGTTTTTTAATTAATGTCGGTCGATTTATTATCATAATTATTAAAAGTTATGTTTTATTAGTACTCCTATCTCCTTTGAGAGTTTTTCTCTCTTTTTTGTGTTTTTCGTCTTCTCACTAGGTTTAATCCTACTTAGGAGTACCCATCCCAAATTGCTAACTTTGTGGGGTGGGGTGATTGTCTGCCTTCACCTTTGTGGAGGCTTTTTTTCTTTTCATGAATAATCTCATGTTGTCACTCGCTTTCCTCCCTCTCATATCGATGTAAACTTTCTGTCTGCTCAGGTGTTTGGGACCTTGGAGAAAGCGAAGGAGAAGTTTGACCTTGAGGACTACTGCGTCAGCCAGATCTCCTTAGAACAAGTCTTCCTGAGCTTCAGTCATTTCCAGCAGCCGCCAGATGAGGGCACCGTATAGAAACCCCCCCCCCCCATTGCGCAGGTTGTGACTGCGTGCTCCAGGGGACTAGGTGGTCTTCTCGGGGATGGATTAAACCCCCTCCCACACAATATGGATGAAGAGAATTACAGACCCGACACAAACCCGTCCTGTCTCTCAAGAACCGTCCTCCTGTTTGTCTCCGTTCGAGGTTGTTCTTCTCTCCACCTCCATCCATAGACCTGTATGTACTATTGGTCGTCTCTTCTCCTCGTGGTCCTCTCCGTGACTGCAGACCAGAAGCAGGTGACGTCTGTTTGCAGCTGCTGCGGAGCAGACGTCGCTGTAAGAAGACAGCGTGTTTGTGTGTGTACGGATTGCCGTCCGATCATTTCATCATGTGTAACTGTGAGCAGGGACCCCTGCTGCGGCCAGTGGGGCTTATTCACTAAACGACATGAAGAATTTTGGGGGCAGTACAGCAGCGGGGGGGGGGGGGGTGTGGTAAATATTCCAAAAAAACTATCCCTTGCTGCTGTGTTGGCCTTCCTCTATTAACTTGTTACAGTTTCCTATTACTGTGCAGGGATTAATCGCCCGGATCATTGATTTCGTCCTGTTTTTTTCCCCCATTTTTATACTGACTTTGTGATGGTAACTCGGCTGAGCCCCTTCCCGTCCCCTTAGGTGCTTGTGGCAAACCTCTGAATTACTTTGTGTGTCAAGGACCGACTGCCGTGGAACGGGCTGAGCATGCTGGGAGGTGCAATGGATCCGCAGCAAGTTCGGCAAAGCACTGCATTAATACCCTGCCCGGGGCTGTGTGTTTTTAGGGGAGCGGGGTGGGGGGGGGTTGTTTGCACTGTATTTGTCCTGCAGTGAAAGTCACATTTTTTTTTCCTCTAGTTCGGCTGAAAGGGATTTTAACCAAACCATATATTTGACCTTTTAAAAAAAAAAAAAAAACTTTTATTCTCGTCCTTTATTTAGGCCGGACTGAATAATAACCGTACGGATTCTGAGCAGGCCTGGACATTATTATATATATCTATCAGGGAAGGAGTGTGAGCCCAGGGGGGGTCACTAAAATCATCAGGAATACACCGTAACGATGGAAGCCTCCCTCCCTGCTGCCGTCGCAGTGATTATCGGACTCCCAGAGTGCCTTAGTCTCATTTATTGCCCCTGAAGTGTACCCGGTGAGGGGGGGGGGTTCACTGGATTTTAAGGGGCATGCCTTTCCACCCCCCCCCCCCCCACCACCACCAAGCGCCTGGAACATACCGTACCATGGATCAAGTTCCAGCCCCACAGGTGATTCTAAACTACAACTCCTTTGATCCTCCTTCCATTTATTGCATCTGGGAAGTGTAGATGATCGATATTTGGGGAGGGGGTGGAGCCTGAGATCCCTGCTGTAGTCCAATAAAGGCACAAGTCACTCCCTTCCTGAACAATACAAAACCGGAGCCTGGGTCTTACGCGATCCATACAACACTCAGTCACTGTTGATTTTCAGTGCTGCGCATGTTCCGGCTCGCCTTGCATCCTGGGGAATGTAGTCCAGGACAGCTGCTGCAGCCCATCTTTAACCATCATCGCTGCTAGGGCATAAGATACTCAGAGAAGGAATTTAATTTGGATCCCCCACCCCCCCTTTTTTTGGTGCACCTTATTTTAGCCATGGTTGGGTGCCCCTTTTTATATATCACATGACTACTGATCTGCGCGACCCGATCCGCCTCCATGCAGAGAAAAACGGCGCGCGAGAGCGCCGGCAACAAAGAAAAGGGGACGTGTGGGATCCGCCGCAAAGGATTCCTCCGTATTGTTGTGACCGTGATGATTGATCGCTCCAAAACAGACATTGATTGTATGAACCTAATAAATGGTATTTATGCTGCTCTTTTCACACGGTGTCGTTTCGTGTTTTATCACATTTTAGTGCAAAAATCCCCCCCCCCCGAGTTACTCACTGAGCTGAGAAGTGTTGGGGGGGGGGGGGGGTGTAATTCGGCACGCACTGAAATGGCGCCTGCGCATTGGTGCTCTCAAATTTCCTGATCCTACGGTGCGTTTAGTGCAGGGTGCTCTCTGAATAGCCACAAAATGTCACCGTATGGGGCAATTCTATTCGGTGCAAGGACGGCTCTGTTCACTCGCGCCGCACGCACATTTTGTCTGTTCGCTCAAGCTGCAAGGAATAATTCATATGCTGCAGGGAGGAAAGCGAGGCAGGTCACCTGGAACGTATGGATTATACATGCTGCGGCGTGGCATTTTTTTTCCACGCACTGCCCGTCAGCATGAATTAGAGGGTTATCCACGAAAATGATCAAAATGACCATAGCTGCAACATCAGGGCAAAAAAAAAAAAAATCCACTGCACACGATACATTAACCCCTTCACTACTGTGATCAGCAGCCGCCACCCAAGATCATGTTAACCTGACCCAGGGCTATGCTGTATCATTACAAATGAATTTCGTTTGGCTCCAGAATGTGCCCCTAAAGTTGTATCAGCGTGGGCATCATGCCCAGGGTGCCAACACTTTATAAACCCAGCTGGGAATGTGTCTGAATGACATCTCCCCGTCTGATGCTGTGCGGAGCCCTGAACTGCAGTAACTCCTTCTGGCCAGTAGAGGGCGACATCTCCCTCCACATGGAAAAAAAATAAAGGATACCCAGAATGCTTTACTTCTAAGCCCCACGGTGCAGTGCGACGCATGATCTACCGCACAGAAATGTGTCAATCACAACGCGATGCATTTCAGGCAGAAATAAGCCCAAATTTAATTTATTTAGAAAAATAGACATTTCCCACTCTGTACAGACCCCTCCAATAAAAAACAAGGGAATCCAGTGGAAGGGGGTGCGTTCAACACCAGGACGTTAAAACAGCCTCGAAGTGGACACGGTGCCAGGATCTGCACCATGGAGGTACTGGGTTACTGTAGGGATTGCCTTCATGGGAGGACCAGATCAGGAAGAACCAATCACAGCTTTACGTATAGCATAGGTCGACGCCCACAAGCCTGGCTCTGTAGCTCTGCCAACGAGAGAGAGTACCGTGCAGGAGTATCCACGTTGCCCTCTTCGTTCATGGTGCACAGAAATGACTAACACTAACCAGTACCATCTCAAAAAAAAAAAATTATAAAAAAAAAAAAGGGAGGGAGGAGGAAGAGTGGGGAGTTCAGCACCAGAAGGTGAGTAAATGTCGTAGCGTTCTCACGTTCGAGCCCTTGGCTTCCTGCAAAAGGAAAAAACAGCAGTGCAGACATCTGGCTGAAGGGGAGGGGGGGGGGCGTGGGGAAATGGTACCCTCAGGGGAGGAGTCACTTTGTGCATCCAGCTTCAGATGGCGTTGACCATCGTACATCCTGAAACGTGGACGGCTTCACACGCAGTTCTCAATGTTGGCCAGGAACCTTTCGGCCCACCACTCTTCAAGGTCAATCGGGACGAAGTCTGCAGGTCAGAATACAGTTTAGTGGAGATGGAGCCGGTTACACGACACGTCAGCGGCCGGTTATTTACACGATTTAGGCCGACATCCCTCGCCTGTCTTGTATACGAGGGGGGGGGGGGGTAAGTAATGGCTTTGCTTTCACATACTGTCATGACACCCCCCTCCCCCAGCAACTAATGTCCCTCAGATGGTTAGTTATCTGACTAAGCCATTGTTCCAATGCTGGGCGTGTTTCCAGTGTTTCTGTACCTTCCCCTGCGTGTCTTTTAACCAGTTGCAAAATGTCAATAAACTCTCCATTTTGGGTTGAACCTGCAAGGATCTCCTGTGGGTTATTGCCAGTGTTCTGGGCCAGAAGCAGTACTTCTGCTGAATACTGACTTCAAAGGGAGCATTTTGCACGTTGACAGAAATCACCCACACAACTCCCCCCCCCCCCCCATGTTAGGGTTGCAGAGAGCGCAATTTCCCCCCCCCCCCCCAAGCAATTTAAGAAGTCTATCAATTGGGAAAGTCAGGGCGTCCCAGAGCACTGAAAATCAATTCAGATGACAGAAGACAACAACTCCCACAATTCTCTGGCCATCTACCGCATGCAAAGCATTCTGGGGATTGTAGGCCATCCATATGGGGGGGGAGCAGCAGAGTTGAGACCCCCTGCTTTATACACAGCGCTGTCTACATTGCGAAGAGCGGCATCCATGGGGTTAATTTACTCCATTTAGGTGAAATAAAAGCACTATTAGTGTCAAATATTGATACAGTTGCAAGTACTTACACAGCGTCAACAGTTGCCAAAGCATTTTATGGGGGGGGGGGGGGGGGGGTTGGGATAAGCAAACATTAAAGATCATTTCAATGTGAGGCTGTGAAAGCACCGGATACACTCAGGGTTATCCAAAGAGATCCGAATTGCTTGAGAAAGGTAACCGAATGCTGAAAATCAGCGTTCGGTTACCTTTCCTGGCCATTCGGCTATCCAGAGAGCAGGCAATTCACCAAATCCTAGCGAATTGCCTGCACATACGGTGCCTGTTCGGTCCCTGTTCGAGGGCAGTGAAATCCCCATCAAAAGCACTGCTTCGGCTATTCAGAGAACACAAACCAGCAGTGAAAGGTTCCCCTAATGCCCTGCCATTCGGTGGTTTAATTCGGCAAGTTTATTCAGGAGAATCCCATAGGCTTCAATGTTAAAAATATTCCCGTTTTAATTCAATATCTAATAAACCGTTCATTCTAAAATTCTGCAGCAAAAAGTCTCTTAAAAAAAAATATATCAGAAAAATGCTTAAAAAGTCCGATTTTTTTTTTTTCAGTTTACTTATTTTTTTTGTAACAGCTCTCTTTATTATCATTCCCTGGACCTCCTGTGAAAATTTCAGACATTTTCGCTCAGTAGTTTCTTTGCAAACAGCGTTTCTTTTTCCCAGATTCATACAAATGGTTTTGCTAATTTATTCACTGCCTCCTCTACGTCACAGCTGCTTCGGCTCCTGTTTGGCTCTGTGTGATTCGGCTCTGTGTGATTCGGCTCCTTCAAAGGTTAATCCAGATGTTTTTGCTTGTTTTCAGCGTGCATTCGGTTAGTGTTCGTCAGGTTTGCGGCAGCTTTTCCCTGCAATTCGGGGACCCGGTGGTGCTCGCTGAATACACCGCAGGGTCACCGAAATGCGATCGGCAAAATGAACCGAATTGAAGAGAACGAAAAGTCACCGAACGTGCGGTGACTTTTCGAATCTCTTTGGATAACCCTGACTGAGAAGCTTCAGATCACATCCGAGACTCAGTTTCTGGCCTAAAAATTTGCATTTGTTAAAACAGTTCACTGCTTAGCGACCCCCCCCCCCCCCCCCCATATTCTAAAAGGCAGCAGGTCGATTAAAATGCATCTGGGATGCCCGGCGGCCCCCGGCTGGAGTGGTGGGTGTACAGGCTTACTCTTGATGGAGGAGTCGGGGTTGTGGTCTTGGTATTGTTGCGTGGAGCCCCCGTTCTGTTCCTCCAGCTTCTGCTGCACTTCTTGCCATGCTGGGGGGCGGGGAGGGGGGAAGCAACAATACAGAGATTCAATGAGGAATGTGGAGGAAACGGGTAACGTGACAGAGTTACATGAACAGGCAGAAAAACAAAGTCTGTGCCAAGAACAGATCACAGGCGGCAAAGTAACACAGACACCGCGGCGAGCTCGAGGGGGGGGATTTTTTGGCCTGATAAAGTTTCTGGAGCTGCCGTGTATAATTACTGTGTGATTTGTGTCGGGGAGGGGGTCGGGTTATATCTGATTTGTGTCAGGGAGGGGGTCGGGTTATATCTGTGTGATTTGTGTCAGGGAGGGGTCGGGTTATATCTGTGATTTGGGTCGGGTTATATCTGTGTGATTTGTGTCGGGGAGGGGTCGGGTTATATCTGTGATTTGTGTCGGGGAGGGGTCGGGTTATATCTGTGTGATTTGTGTCGGGGAGGGGTCGGGTTATATCTGTGTGATTGTGTCGGGGAGGGGTCGGGTTTATCTGTGATTTGTGTCGGGGAGGGGTCGGGTTATATCTGTGTGATTTGTGTCGGGGAGGGGTCGGGTATATCTGTGTGATTTGTGTCGGGGAGGGGTCGGGTTATATCTGTGTGATTTGTGTCAGGGAGGGGTCGGGTTATATCTGTGTGATTTGTGTCGGGGAGGGGTCGGGTTATATCTGTGATTTGTGTCGGGGGGGTCGGGTTATATCTGTGTGATTTGTGTCAGGGAGGGGTCGGGTTATATCTGTGTGATTTGTGTCGGGGAGGTCGGGATATCTGTGTGATTTGTGCAGGGAGGGGTCGGGTTATATCTGTGTGATGTGTCGGGGAGGGGTCGGGTTATATCTGTGTGATTTGTGTCGGGGAGGGGTCGGGTTATATCTGTTGGGGGGAGGGGTCGGGTATATCTGTTGGGGGAGGGGGTCGGTTATATCTGTTGGGGGAGGGGTCGGGTTATATCTGTTGGGGGAGGGGTCGGGTTATATCTGTTGGGGGGAGGGGTCGGGTTATATCTGTTGGGGAGGGGGTCGGGTTATATCTGTTGGGGGAGGGCCGGTTATATCTGATTTGTGTCGGGGAGGGGTCGGGTTATATCTGTTGGGGGAGGGGGTCGGTTATATCTGTTGGGGGAGGGGGTCGGGTTATATCTGTTGGGGGAGGGGGTCGGTTATATCTGTGGGGGGAGGGGGTCGGTTATATCTGTTGGGGGGAGGGGGTCGGGTTATATCTGTTGGGGGGAGGGGTCGGGTTATATCTGTTGGGGGGAGGGGTCGGGTTATATCTGTTGGGGAGGGGGTCGGGTTATATCTGTTGGGGGGAGGGGTCGGGTTATATCTGTTGGGGGGAGGGGTCGGGTTATATCTGTTGGGGAGGGGGTCGGGTTATATCTGTTGGGGGGAGGGGTCGGGTTATATCTGTTGGGGGGAGGGGTCGGGTTATATCTGTTGGGGGGAGGGGGTCGGGTATATCTGTTGGGGGAGGGGGTCGGGTTATATCTGTTGGGGGGAGGGGTCGGTTATATCTGTGGGGGAGGGGTCGGGTTATATCTGTTGGGGAGGGGCCGGGTTATATCTGATTTGTGTCGGGTTATATCTGATTTGTGTCGGGGAGGGGGTCGGGTTATATCTGATTTGTGTCGGGGAGGGGGTCGGGTTATATCTGATTTGTGTCAGGAGGGGGTCGGGTTATATCTGATTTGTGTCAGGGAGGGGTCGGGTTATATCTGTTGGGGGGGGCTCAGTTGTATACAGACCGCTTCGAGCAGGGACGCGGGGGGGGGGGGGGGATGTAGACATCGTTCCAGGCCATTGATTTTCTCGGACACCCCAGACTTTGACCGTCTGTTCAGTCTAGAATGCTGTTAATCTGGATTAACCCCTCACTTACCTTCATACACAAAGCGGACATTGTCTTCGTGGTCCGGCGTATACACCTCTTCCTCCGGCGTGGGGGGCTGCGGCTGCGTCCGCTTTCCATTCACTCGGTTGAAGACGAGTTTTGGAATGGGATTACTGGAAAATTAAAAACAAAATGTGAATCATGGGACGACACACACACACACACACACACACACACACACACACACGTCATCTGCCCCCCCCCCAGCTATTGATGCCTACAAATCTTTGGAAGGATTTGATGGACAGGGAATCATGGGAGTTGTAGTTCAGAGACATCTGGGGGGACGCGAGTTGACAGCCCTGAGTTATGAGGGACACATTGTATTCGGATTTGCTCATGCCGGTAACCTTGATTAAGGCTGTGTATACATTGTGTCACAAGGCATGCTGGGAGTTCTGTCCCCGGCCCACCGGACCTATGAAAGGCACAAGCCAGATCACAGGACATGCTGGGGAGGTCAATCACCGAACCCCTGGACCTTTAGCCAGAAAGCAGCGCTCCAGTCACTGGAATCGGCGCAGACGGAGCGGCTAGTGAACTTCGCCCCGCGGTTAGGAGAGGATCCAGGCCACATGTTTGGCAGCAGTTTAACCATTCACGGTGACCTTGGACAGCCTCTCCAAGCGGCGATCGCGCAGGTCACACCGTGCCAAGAAACGCACCCAACACATTCACGAAAAACACCAAGAATCATCCTGGAGATTAGCAAGTGAATTACTACACAGAGCACCGCCATTCTGACCCAAAATACTCCATTTCCGTCCGGGTCAGCAGACTTATTGTGGACCTTGTGCAGAGGGAGAACACAGACCCTATAGATTTTGAGCAGGCGGGCTGCTTGGAAGCCCCCCCCCCCCTCCGAGTTACAGGGATGGGGCTGAATCCCTGGGGGTCCAGCAAAGGGTTAAAAAGTGTGGCTGAGCGCATTCAGTCTGCATTGCTCCCTCAGCGATGGATCTGAAGGTTCTCGCTGGCCTACAGACGCTGCGGCCCACCGGGAAACGTGTGGCAACTTGGTAGGTCAGGCCTGGGTGGCATGGAGGGACCCTTAAACCAGAGTGTCCCCAACCCACGCCGGACGGAGTTTACAGGCTCCTTCTCTGACGGCCAACAAACAAGTCCAACTGGCCACCCATAAATAAGACAAAGACCAAGTGCTGGGATCTCAAACTACAACTCCCAGGATTCTTTGGCCATCTACTGCACTGAAAGGATCCTGGGAGTTGTAGGCCATTAGCTTTCGAAGGTTGTCATCCCTGATGGAAAGTCCTAGCTGTGGTCATGAAACACCTCCTAGCACCATCCCCAGCCACCAGGAGAGGACTAATAGGACACATCCACAGATCAAGCCTTGCTCTGGACCAGTGATGGTCAGGCGTAGCAGCCCCCCCCCCAATGTCCTTTTACACCAGATTTGGGTCAAGGAGCCTCCTGAGTATTATGGAATAGAGGGAGGGGGGGGGGCCTAGAAGATCAGATTGTCGTCAGGCAGAGAGAAGGATGAGACCAGCCGAAACGAGACAGCCAGGGTCAGCAGATGAGGGATGACGTCCTTCATCAGGATCAAAGACAAAACACGCAATCATCAACACGAGACCTTGGACGGGATTTTCCATGTCTGTTAGGCCTTAACGGCGGCGCTCACTGCCAGGAATCACGCGCCACGCAGGAACGCGGGCCCTTACGGATCAGGTCTGAAGCCGGAGGTCGCCAAGACGGCCATGTTTTCCTGGGCACATATTACTAACCTATGAAGAGGGGGAGCGTTGACCCTGCAACATGTATAATCTATACGCTGCAGGAAGGAAATCATGGCAGGTCACCGGAGATTCCTTACCTGCAGCGTATGGATTATACATGCTGTGGGGTGGCCACTTTTCATGCACTGCCCATCAGCATGAATACATTATACGCATCCAGGAAAAGGGACTTCATCGATGCCGGGGCTTCCTGAACTTGCAACAGTGACAAAAACCGCCAGCGTTTCACAGACGGGACGCCCAGACGGAGGCAGGAGGAGATTCACCGTGAAGCTTCTGCTGCCACTTAGCTTCACCCATCGTGACATGACAGCATTTGTTGCACCATCGGAAAACTCTGGCGCTCTTTGAATAACGGCCCCAAGCCAGGGCCGTCAAATACACCCCCCCCCCACCAGATGTTGATGCCTACAATTCCCAGAATTCCTCCAGTGCAACAGAAAGTCAGGGAATCATGGCAGTTTTACCCAGAAACCTCTAGGTTGGCCGGAGTTTGGCAGCCCTGTCCTAAGCCGCGGTGACCGCCTTTACGGTAAAGCACACAGAGCTACAGATTCCCAGCATCTCCCATGGAGACCCCCCCCCCCCAAACATATAGCAAGCGATGGAGCCAGAGACACTATACACAACCAGGCCTCAAGGAATTGGTGAACTGTGGTCACTTCATTAACCCTTTCACAGCAATCAGACAGCCACAGTTCGATTAACAGGGCTGGAAGGGACCAGCAGGACGGGACAGGCTCAGCGGGAAGGCGGCCATTGCTGAGGATCTGTCGTGGCCCCCCCATTAGCCGCACAGGTGGGAAAGACACCGTTACAATATCAAGGAGCCCTTCTGCCTAGAATATGGGGGCTCTGAAAACCACGTGCTGCCCCCCCCCCCCCGAGGACATCTATCCCTGCGAGTCACATAGTGCACAGCTGAAGCAGGAGACGCCTCAGTAAGTGCAGCGCGTAGAGGAGAAGTCTGCGGACTCTGCTTATAAACCAGAATTAACTGGCTGAAAAAGGGGGGGGGGGTGACACACACGTCATGCTGTAACAGACCCACGATCCCCCCCAAATAACTGCATCACAGAGCTCATGTGCAGCAAGGAACTCTGGGTAGGACATGCAAATGACGTCTCACTTTTTTTTTTTTTTTTTTTTGCGCATCCTATAGTAAAACGTGTGCGGCGCGGAGATATGCCAGTCGCGTTCCAACCATTTATATAGCGCCAACAGATTCTGCAGCGCTTCAATTTATTCATGCCGATGGGCAGTGCATGAAAAATGCCACCCCGCAGCAAGTATAGTCTACACGCTGCAGGTAAGGAATCCCAGGTGACCTGCCTTGATTTCTTTCCTGCAGCATATGGTTTATACATGATGCAGGGCAGCACTTCTCCCTGTACTCCCCCTCTGCATGAAATAGTAATAGGTGTCCAGGAAAACATGGCCGACATATACATATATACACACCGTATTCTATAGGTGCATGTAGAGGGGTTTGTTTGTTTGTTTAGGAGTTTCCTCCTCGTCGGATACAAAGTATCAAGTGATGGAATCTTCGCGCGGCCCCGCCCCCTCTGCACTCAACCACGTGACAATGACAGGGTGCACATGGCAACCTCTGCACAAGGTCACCCAGCAGCCTGACACACTGACAGACCCACACACAGGCCCCCGGCCTGACACACATAAAGGGGGAGCAGACACCCAGCACCTCCCCGAACCCCTAGATTCCCACCGAGCCCCCCTCCCCCCGGCCATGCGGTGCCTTGACTGAGCTCTGACCTTGGAAGTGGATCCCAGGAGGAGCTGTGAGGGATCAGGAGCTGCTGCTGCTGCTGCTGCTTGCTCTTTAACTCCTGCAGCTTGGAGTCTACCTGCTGCTTGGGGCCTGCAGACACAGGGTTAAAACGAGAGATATTGTACAGAATGCTGTGTGAAAATATAGAAGAAGAGATACATCGAGTTCTATCATCACATGACACACACAGCAACATATGCATCATCAACAACTAGGAGGATCCCTGGCACTCACAGGGTTAATAGGGGTTTCGTGCACCCCCCCCCCCCCCATTTATAAACAGGTTTGGGCAACACAGACAGAACCCCCATAGTCTCCCCACCCCCCCCCCTTCCCATACAGGAATCATTCTCCCCAGGACCCCTCTGCCCCTTTTACCCCCTGTGACGACTGCAAGGTGGTGCTGCCCCATGGGCAGTGGGTGCAGGTACCTGTCCTCCTCTGGGTGGTCAGCTTGCTGGGCCCTCTGGTGATGGTGTACATGGCCAGGAGGGGAGAGGGGGGGGGGTGACTTGCAGAGGGAGAGATACCCCCTTCACTCCTGCAGGATCAGCTGTGACTTTTAGCAGGAGCTGCTTGTGCTTTAAGGGAGGCCTGTATGAGTGTGTGACACACCCCCAGCCTGTTAAAGGGAGAGGAGCCCAGGCAGGCAGGCTGATCTATTGTGCAATCACCCAGTGCTCTGGCAGCTGCTGCCTGGAAAAGCCTGTGCTCAGGAGGAGGGGGGCTACAAGCAGTCACAAGGGGAGCTAAAAAGGCATAAAAATGACATTAACACAATTCTGAGGGCAGTTGTAACATTTTTATCTTGTTTGTGTGTGTGTATATATATACTTGAAAAAGAGAGAAATCTCAATGTATCCTTCCTGGTAAAATACTTTTATAAATAAATAAAAATATATGTGTAAAAAAAAGTGAAAAACAAACAAACCCCTGTGTTTTGTATGGCCAGGTTTTATATAAATCTATGCATTTTATTCGCAGGTTTATTATTTTTTCCTTTTACAAATCGTAGTAATTTACTAAAAAAAATAGGAGAATTATTATATTTTATTACCCAGTGAATATTTTTGATTATTAGCAGAATTAAATCTCAGCACATGGTGGGTTCTCGCCATAAGGACTGTTGTTTTGTGACATTTTTATTTTTTATTATTTGAAAATTAGTTTTTCTGAAAATATTGTTTTTTCTGCACAATTGTTTATTGAAAATTTGTTTTTATTGATGTATTAGGCTAGGGACAGATGAGCGCATTTTCTGCGGCCACCGTCAAAATGTACGTCGATGCGTGCGCACGCATTTTTTCACGGAATACGCTTAAGTGGTCAGACGATGCGCAATTCTGGACGTATTTCATGACGATGGGGTGAAAAGAAGTCTAGGGAAATCCGGCTGTTTGAACGTTATGTTGGCCGCACACTAGCAGCGTCTGACATCTCCTAATCACGCACACACGCTGCTATGCGGCCGCAGCGCACTTTGTACGTCAGTAGCAGCGGTTTAACGTTCTCGAAAAAATGCGTTCATTTTCCACTTGCGTTGCGCGGCCGGACTTTTGTGCGACCGTACTTCGTATATTGGCTGTCATTGCCCGTCATCTGCTGCTAGTGCGGCCGTGATTATGTGCGCCAGAACGCGCGTTCGCACTGCCTCAGTCTGACCCTAGCCTTAATACGAGGGACATAAAACAATCCCTTATATGTGAGCAGCGCCCAACTGGGTGAATATTAACTCTGTTACTACACTAATTTTTATTGTATTTTTTATTATCTTTTATTTTAGTTTTCCTTGCTATTGCATTTTTTTTTTACTATTCCACTTTTTATTTTAGTTTTTTAATTTTTATTATTAATATTGGATTTTTATTAGGTTTATATTTATTTACTATTTATTTTTTATTGTTTTAAGATATATTTATTGCATCTTTTGTTTTTTCTATTTTTTTCTCATTACTGCATTTTTTCTAGTATGTAGTTTGTAGTATTATTATTATTGGATTTTTTTATTTTCTATTTTAGTTTTCCTTGCTATTGCATTTTTTACTATTCTATTTCTTTCTTTGAATTCTTTAAATTTTATTATTAATATTGGATTTTTATTATTGTTTATTTTTTTTTTACTATTATTTTTTTTTTTATTGTTTTTAGAATTATTTATTGCTATCGCGTCTTCTATTTTTTCTATTATTTTTTTTCCATTCCTGCATTTTTTTTATTATTTTACTGTTATAGATTATCCTTGAATTTTTTTATTCTTTTTAATTTTTATTATTATTTTTTTTATTGTTACCAGCTTTTTATTTTTCCTTCTTATCTTTAATTAATAAAAGTTAAAGTATAAAAAAATCCCATATTATTTTATTATTATTACCGGATTTTTAATAATTTTACTATTTTTTTTATTAATATTTATTTATTTATATTATTTATAAATATTTATTAATATTTTTTATCTAATATTATCGTGATTATTTTTTTCCATTTTATATTATTGGATTTTTTTCAATTATTTGTCTGTTATTTTCTTTCTCACGTAGCTGATTTTGAGTAATTTTTTAGCGTTCTTGGGTGCATAATGTATGGAATATTTCCTAGAATGCTCAGGGGTCTCATGGTATACACTACAGACTCTGAATGTGCATGAAAATGATGCACAGTGTCAACCCATAGCTCCCAAGTGTCCCTATTCAGGAGAAACAGTCCCTATTTTCTCGCTGTTGTCCCTCCTTTTTAGCGGCTCCTCCGTATATTAGTTTAATAGTTTTTTTTACTCCTTTTCTTTTCCAGTATTAAGTGACGCATGGAAGCGTAATTTCCCTTAAAGGGGGGGGGGCAGGAGATAATGAGCTCTGCCACGTGGAGTCCTCCCTTGCCATGTGCCGCAGGATGCGCTGATACAGGCATTGGGTATTTATTACATCACTGAACGCACATGATTACAGACCGGTGGAGCTGATCTCATGACATTGAGTGGCAATAAAGCTCCGACCTTGCTGGAAACTCAAGGTTAAATCCGCGGCCTCGGTTTGGGGAATGCCACAAGCAATAGTTTCCTACAGGGGTTAAACAAAGCCTAGCCTGCGCGGTGGCTGCGGCGTGACAGCTGTCGTGAGCTTGGCGAGTCAAGGACACAGGACGCAGAGTGACAGAAATATGAGAGTTACACCAAGAATTCAGCCGCTTTCTTCACCGCCGAACTCGGCAGCTTCCTTTGACTCAACATCGGAGATGAGAGGAACTCAGCAGTTCTCCGTCTCCGCGGCCTGAATCTAGAACGCGACAGCCAAGCACATTCTTAAGCTAGAATTCAGCAGACATGCAAGATACTGATCTAGAACTCAACAAATCAAGCACATTCTTGATCTAGAACTCAGCAATCAAGCACATTCTCGATCTAGAACTCAGCAGCCAAGTAAACTCTCAGTCTGGAAAGTGACCGCCAAGCGGATTCTCGATCTAGAATTCATTTAATCCCGCATTAATGATGAGAGGAATTCAGCGGTTCTCCGTCTTCACAGTCTGGATCAGGAACTCAGCAGTCAAGCAAGGTTTTAAGATAGAATTCAGCAGCCAAGTAAACTCTCAATCTAGAACTCGAGGGTGATTAAATACTTAATCTGGAGTTCAGAAGTTGAGCGATGGACACAAATAAAACATGAGAGGAATTCAGCAGCTCTCCATCTCCACAGTCTGAATCTAGAACTCAGCAGACAAACTGGCTCTCAGTCTAGAACTCAGCTGCCATGTAACTTCGCAATCTAGAACTCATCAGTCGAGCAGCTCCGTAATCTAGAAATCAGTAATTGAGCAAATTCTTACTGTATAACTCAGTTGCGGCTTGATCTAGACCACAGTGATTTTTGATCTAGAACTCCACACAGTTCCATAGTTTGAATCTTGACTTTAGTAGCCGCTGCCGAGCACATTTACAAGTTAGAACTCAGCAGCTCAACGTAATCTGAATCTTAAACTGAACAGGAAAGCACAATCTAGATAGAACTCAGCAAGTCCTCATTCACTGGATCCTAAACCCAGCAGCCAAGCAGATCCATGACAAAGAACTCTGAAGTAGTCTATAGTCTGTATCTCGAACTCAGAAGCCAAATTGCTGTATCTAGAACTCAGAAGCTCTCTGAAGTCTGTGTCTTGAACTCAGCAGTCAAGCATATTCATAACAAAAAACTCTGACGTAGACTATAGTCTGTATCTAGAACTCAGCAGCCAAGATGCTGTATCTATAGTATCGGTATCTAGAACTCAGCAGCCAAGATGCTGTATCTATAGTATCAGTATCTAGAACTCAGCAGCCAAGAACATACAAGACCTGGAAAAGCATCTTCCCATAGTGTAGATCTTGACCTTGTCAGCCACGCATATTCACAGTCTAGAACCCAGAAACTCTCCAAAGTCTACATCTTGAACTCCGCAGCCTAGCACATTCTTAATCCCGAACTCAGCGGCTCTCCAGTCTCTGAATCTTTAATTCAGCACCCAAGAACAACCTTAACCTAGAACCCAGCAACACCAGCTCCACAAATCTTGAACTCTAAAGCCTAGCACATTCTAAATCTAGAACCCCGGCAGCTCTCTGAAGTCTGAATCGTGAATTCAGCAGTCAATAAAATTATGAACAAATGCAGCACATCAGAGTCAGACTCGAGAACCCAGTAGCCATCCATAGCCTGAGCGGTGAGCTCTGCAGACATCCACTGTCTCCAGCACCAAACATCTAAACCAGGAAGCGAAACGCGCAGGAGAGAGAGGACTCTGCAGTGCGCTGAGAGCGTGAGCTGCCTGGAGCAGGCTCCTCTGCTTCCTGTCATTCTCCATGTGTCAGGCTTAATTGTTAATTTTATGTCTGTTTTGTCCCACCCATTGTACTGCACTGCGGAATGCGTTGGCGTCTTGTAGATAATTGTTAGAAACCCAGAAATGTTACAGGAAGAGACTGAGACGCAGGTTATGTCAGATCCAGCCCATCGAGCGGCACAAGAGATAACGGATGTAACGGGCGCTGCGGCGCTCACACAGGAGTAGCGAGGTTGAGATCTTTTTGGACAGAATTATCTGCTCGATGGTAACACAATAAACAGTACTTTTAGACTTATACTCCAAAGCCAGGGAGTATGACAGGACAACCGAACTGCTACTAAGTTCCAAAGGTTTCAAGACCAACGGACAACTTAGAGCAATACAGCGGATTGCAAGACTTGAGCGTCAGTACTGAGGTATTTGGTATGACCGGCAATGAATTGTTCAGACTGCAGGGCAGTCAACACACTGACAGATTTCACATTTTCAGACCACCTTGATCGGGTATGCTGTAACTTGTAATTACCAGGGTCTATTGACACACATACAGGTTTAGGGATCGTGCAAGCCTGGGTATTCTTGGCAAATCCGGCGAACTGACCATATGCAGAAAACCAAAAGTCTTTCGTATTTGCAGATTGTACAAGCGTATAAGATCATATCTCATAACCCTTAGACCTGGAGCAGAACCCCGATAAGGCTGTAGTAAGAAAACCAGGGTGAGATGGGAATCTCCCCACGAAGCGGGTCAAACACCAAGCAGTGTGCATGGGGTTAAACCAACGGCGCACAACACTAGCCACCGCTATAGCACGTAACATGAGAATGGTCAAAGACAAGCCGGGTCAAAATCAGGAGCAGGAATCGTAGCCAAAAATGGGTCGGCAACAGAATAGCAATGAATGTAATAGGAAGCGCTGCGGGAACAGAACTCCACGTCAGGGTGACGAGGCAACTCCTCGCGCCCTGCTTTAAACCCGGCAGCTCCTTGTGACCACACCAGGTCCCGCCCCCTCAGACGCCGTTCGGCCATTACCAGGTGCTGGCACTCGACCAGCCAGTGGCACCGAACCATGCTCAGACCCCCCGGGCAGCACAGGGCTGAGGATGTAACAACGACCCCTGCGATCATTAAGAATTAACGAGCATTAACCACTGACCGCAGCGAACGTGTGTTTATCCCGACGAGCTGCGAAGATTTCCCAGGTCAACTGTTTTGGCTGAAATTTCCAGGATTAGGGAAAAACGCGGCAAAACGTAACGAATGCGGCACGAGGGGAAAAACATTGAAGCCAGAAACACAAAATTATCACCTCCATATATTCAGGGTGTGCAGGTGTCTTTTTAGGGGTTCCTCCATATATTCAGGGCATGTGGGTGTATATTTAGGGGCTCCTCCACATATTCAGGGTGTGCGGGTGTCTTTTTAGGGGTTTCTCCATATATTCAGGGTGTGAGGGTGTCTTTTTAGGGGTTTCTCCATATATTCAGGGTGTGCGGGTATCTTTTTAGGGGCTTCTCTATATATTCAGGGTGTGCGGGTGTCTTTTTAGGGGTTTCTCCATATATTCAGGGTGTGTGGGTGTCTTTTTAGGGGCTCCTCCATATATTCAGGGTGTGTGGGTGTCTTTTTAGGGGTTCCTCCATATATTCAGGGTGTGTGGGTGTCTTTTTAGGGGCTCCTCCATATATTCAGGGTGTGTGGGTGTCTTTTTAGGGGCTCCTCCATATATTCAGGTTCAGTGTGTGTGTGTGGGTGTCTTTTTAGGGACTCCTCTATATATTCAGGGTGTGCGGGTGTCTTTTTAGGGGTTTCTCCATATATTCAGGGTGTGCGGGTGTCTTTTAGGGGTTCCTCCATATATCAGGGTGTGTGGGTGTCTTTTTAGGGGCTCCTCCATATATCAGGGTGTGTGTGGGTGTCTTTTTAGGGACTCCTCCATATATTCAGGGTGTGTGGGTGTCTTTTTAGGGGTTCCTCCATATATTCAGGGTGTGCGGGTGTCTTTTAGGGGCTCCTCCATATATTCAGGGTGTGCGGGTGTCTTTTAGGGGCTCCTCCATATATTCAGGGTGTGCGGGTGTCTTTTTAGGGGCTCCTCCATATATTCAGGGTGTGCGGGTGTCTTTTTATGGGCTCCTCCATATATTCAGGGTGTGTGGGTGTCTTTTTAGGCTAGGGTCAGACGAACGAAGTTTTAACGTGCGTTTAGCCGCACGAAATCACGGCCGTGCTAGCAGCAAATGACGTCCAATGCTGGGGAACATACGACGAACGGCCGCACGAAAGTACGTGCGTGCAACGCAAGTGGCAAACGAACGCATTTTTTCGAGAACGTCAAACCGCTACTACTGACGTACAGAGTGCGCTGTGTCCGCTAGCGGCGTGTGTGTGATTAGGAGACGTTAGACGCTGCTAATGTCCAGCCAACATAACGTCCAGATGCAAAAAGTGTTTTATTGATGATCCGTACAAAATCAATGCGCATCGTATGACCGCTATCGCGTATTCCGTGAAAAAATACGTCCATTCGTTCGAACGCACTTTTTCACGGACAACGTGAAAAATGCGTTCGTCTGACCCTAGCCTTAGGGGCTGCTCCAAATATTCAGGGTGTGCGGGTGTATTTTTAGGGGCTCCTCCATATATTCAGGGTGTGTGGGTGTCTTTTTAGGGGCTCCTCCATATATTCAGGGTGTGCGGGTGTCTTTTTAGGGGCTCCTCTATATATTCAGGGTGTGCGGGTGTCTTTTTAGGGGCTCCTCCATATATTCAGGGTGTGCGGGTGTCTTTTTAGGGGCTCCTCTATATATTCAGGGTGTGCGGGTGTCTTTTTAGGGGTTCCTCCATATATTCAGGGTGTGCGGGTGTCTTTTTAGGGGCTCCTCCATATATTCAGGGTGTGCGGGTGTCTTTTTAGGGGTTCCTCCATATATTCAGGGTGTGCGGGTGTCTTTTTAGGGACTGCTCCATATATTCAGGGTGTGCGGGTGTCTTTTTAGGGGCTGCTCCATATATTCAGGGTGTGAGGGTGTCTTTTTAGGGGCTCCTTCATATATATTCGGTAAGGTTGTAAATTGGTTGTCACCTTCTTCAGGATCAGAGCAGTAACAGGCTCCTACAGGTGAAAGGCTGTTTTCATGGGAAGTTGTAGCTTTTCACAGTTTATATTGTACTTTATTTATTATGTATCACAGATGCTGTAATGTCTTTTGTTTATGTTTTAAACAGCAGAAAAATGTAGCAATGTGAGGTACTTGTAATTTCCAGTGAGATCTCACTCCTGTCTCCCTGTATTACTGTAAACAAGCTACAAGGAACAACCCCCACCTTCACTGTAACAAAAAGCTCAGCAAACTTTACTGCAGCATTGCAGCAGCCAGGGGTTTGTCAGAATACAGGGGGAGCTGTGGGGTCACTCATTGCTGTACAGGGATAAGATTCAGAGGGTTATAATACATGTAAATCGCTGTACAGTACAGATACAAGATGTTGCTGTAATTGCCATACACAGGCATTATGCAGCACATACAGATACAAGGTGTTGCTGTAATTGCCATACACAGGCATTATGCAGCACATACAGATACAAGGTGTTGCTGTAATTTCCATACACAGGCATTATGCAGCACATACAGATACAAGGTGTTGCTGTAATTGCCATACACAGGCATTATGCAGCACATACAGATACAAGGTGTCGCTGTAATTGCCACACACAGGCATTATGCAGCACATACAGATACAAGGTGTTGCTGTAATTGCCACACACAGGCATTATGCAGCACATACAGATACAAGGTGTTGCTGTAATTTCCATACACAGGCATTATGCAGCACATACAGATACAAGGTGTCGCTGTAATTGCCACACACAGGCATTATGCAGCACATACAGATACAAGGTGTCGCTGTAATTGCCACACACAGGCATTATGCAGCACATACAGGTACAAGGTGTCGCTGTAATTGCCACACACAGACATTATGCAGCACATACAGGTACAAGGTGTCGCTGTAATTGCCATACACAGGCATTATGCAGCACATACAGATACAAGGTGTTGCTGTAATTGCCATACACAGGCATTATGCAGCACATACAGATACAAGGTGTCGCTGTAATTGCCACACACAGGCATTATGCAGCACATACAGATACAAGGTGTCGCTGTAATTGCCACACACAGGCATTATGCAGCACATACAGGTACAAGGTGTCGCTGTAATTGCCACACACAGGCATTATGCAGCACATACAGGTACAAGGTGTCGCTGTAATTGCCATACACAGGCATTATGCAGCACATACAGATACAAGGTGTCCCTGTAATTGCCATACACAGGCATTATGCAGCACATACAGGTACAAGGTGTTGCTGTAATTGCCATACACAGGCATTATGCGGCACATACAGATACAAGGTGTTGCTGTAATTGCCATACACAGGCATTATGCGGCACATACAGATACAAGGTGTTGCTGTAATTGCCATACACAGGCATTATGCAGCACATACAGATACAAGGTGTTGCTGTAATTGCCATACACAGGCATTATGCAGCACATACAGATACAAGGTGTTGCTGTAATTGCCATACACAGGCATTATGCAGCACATACAGATACGAGGTGTTGCTGTAATTGCCATACACAGGCATTATGCAGCACATACAGATACAATGTGTTGCTGTAATTGTCATACACAGGCATTATGCAGCACATACAGATATTGCATTGCTAATAATCTTATTCTGATCACTACAAACCCCCATAAGCAGGAGATCTCACCATTTTATTATCTGTCTGCAGCACATTTACTGCATCTGCCTGTATGCTGATAATGCAGACCCCGTGCAAGCAGCACATTTACTGACACAAAGGCCATTTCTGCCTGTATGCCGAAAATGCAGACCCCACGTGACATAAGGGACGCCATCTAGAGTTTAGAACCTTTCTTCCCAATATTTTCTCTGTAACATATTCTTTTCATAGCAGATTCCGTATCCAGACCTCAGCTCCAGGTTTCTGTCTGTATCTATATCCTGTGCTGGTCTGGAAGGAGTCATGACAACATTTTGCCATCGAAAATAACCTTTCAGCGGGCAATAAAAGCCTGTTCCGCTGTAAAAGCGCAGGTGTCAGGACCTGGTTTACTAATAAAAACACTCTGTTAAAAAGTATCTCGGTGACCTTTGTGTTCATATCGTGTGACCTCGGGGTAAAAGTCAGATGATTTTTATGTCACATTAAAGAAATATTTTTTATAGCAAACCATTAAAGTCAATCTGTAACTTGGAAGCGGTTGAACTTTGTCCGTTCGTCTCGTCTGACCCGGCGCGTTTCGCCTGCAGTCCGTGTAACATCCAGCCAGCTTCATTCATTAACAAACGCACATGTTTCGTAGCAGAAAAATAACAAATAAAAGCATTACGACACCTTGGCTCAGACGTACCTGAAGAAGGCCTATTCTTTACCTTGGACAGTGACCTCACTGTGGTGACAACCCGAACATCCTGAGGTCAATGCGTCCGGTAATCCCTCCGCTTGCAGCGTCAGGACCCTCTGCAATGGTTCGGGAGGTTCCACCCCGTTGCGGCGCGATGTTTGAAGGCTTTGCTCGCCACCACGTGATTTCATGGAAAATTGCAAATTTTAGGAGGAAAAAACCCCCCCAGTTAAATTTCCCATATCTACCCCAATTTAGGCATCCCTTTAACTTAAGTATTTGGCCCTAAAATTTCCAATCCCCTTGAATGAGAGGTTCCTGGATTCTTCTCAGACACAATGTATCACAGCTCGGAATGCTATGCATCTCCTGTGACCTTCTCCAGGGTTCGCCGTGCACAGGCTTGGTGTCCCAACCTCAACAGGTCTTCTTGAAGACGACAATGAAGCTGTGGATGTTTTTGCATTGTTTTTTTAATAGCAAACCCGCAGCGACAATAAAGCATGGGGGGGAGGGGTGACCCGCGTGGCTGTGGCGATACCCAGGGTCACCACGCATTTATGGATCGTGGCACGTGTTTTGATACCAGTGGATAAGGCTGATTCCGAAAGGTCTCCTCCAAGCCTAAAAACCTGAGCTGAGGTTCTGGGCAGGACTAAGCTCCTGTATCTGGATGGCTGAATTAGCCCTCAGAGACCCGCCCTTAAAGGAGTTAGAGGCAGCAGGAGGCTCACAGCAGTGTGACCACTCAGATAGGTTTAAGGGCTCACACCATGTAGATCAGGGATCTCAAACTCCAGCCCCCCAGATGTTAGCTGCCTACACATCCCAGACGTTTTCGAATGCCAGGGAATCATGGGAGTTGTAGTGCAGAAACACCTGGGGTGGCTGGAGTTTGAGACCCCTGGTGTAGAGTATTCCTCTGGTTGCGCCCCTTGTTGTGACCTTGGTAAATTTGCTTCTAGGTGTAAAGTAGACTCATTCTTGCAGCAGATGGTCCCAACACCCTTGACTGGAGGATGCTGAAGGTCACCCATAGACCTGGCAGAGGAAAGCCGACACGTCCCGCACAGCTAAGGGATAGCACGCTGGAGTTTTTGGGAGTGTCGTTTTGTGTCTTGAACGCTCTGGATGTTTCATTGCAAAAATCAAAACAAAACAAACGTAAAAAGAAACAAACAAGACGTGCCGGGAGGGGGGGGGGCACGCATCATAACCCCGAAAAATTCCAGGACACAATCATGGAGCGAGCGGGAGACCGGAGGAAATGTTCAAATATTAGCAAAAGTTTTCAAATGATTAATCAGGCGACACCAGCAAAAATATCACATTATCATCCGTGTGACGAGATCTTCTATGTGTCACTGTGTGTAAGGCGATAGTCATTAGGGTGTGTGGGTGTCTGTTTAGGGGCTCCTCCATATATTCAGGGTGTGCGGGTGTCTTTTTAGGGGCTCCTCCATATATTCAGGGTGTGTGGGTGTCTGTTTAGGGGCTCCTCCATATATTCAGGGTGTGCGGGTGTCTTTTTAGGGGCTCCTCCATATATTCAGGGTGTGTGGGTGTCTGTTTAGGGGCTCCTCCATATATTCAGGGTGTGTGGGTGTCTGTTTAGGGGCTCCTCCATATATTCAGGGTGTGCGGGTGTCTTTTTAGGGGCTCCTCCATATATTCAGGGTGTGCGGGTGTCTTTTTAGGGTCTCCTCCATATATTCAGGGTGTATGGGTGTCTTTTTAGGGGCTCCTCCATATATTCAGGGTGTGGGTGTCTTTTAGGGGCTCCTCCATATATTCAGGGTGTGGGTGTCTTTTAGGGGCTCCTCCATATATTCAGGGTGTGGGTGTCTGTTTAGGGGCTCCTCCATATATTCAGGGTGTGCGGGTGTCTTTTTAGGGGTTCCTCCATATATTCAGGGTGTGGGTGTCTTTTTAGGGGCTCCTCCATATATTCAGGTGTGCGGGTGTCTGTTTAGGGGCTCCTCCATATATTCAGGGTGTGTGGGTGTCTTTTTAGGGGCTCCTCCATATATTCAGGGTGTGCGGGTGTCTTTTTAGGGGTTCCTCCATATATTCAGGGTGTGTGGGTGTCTGTTTAGGAGCTCCTCCATATATTCAGGGTGTGCAGGTGTCTTTTTAGGGGCTCCTCCATATATTCAGGGTGTGCGGGTGTCTTTTTAGGGGTTCCTCCATATATTCAGGGTGTGCGGGTGTCTGTTTAGGGGCTCCTCCATATATTCAGGGTGTGCGGGTGTCTTTTTAGGGGTTCCTCCATATATTCAGGGTGTGCGGGTGTCTTTTTAGGGGTTCCTCCATATATTCAGGGTGTGCGGGTGACTTTTTAGGGGCTCCTCCATATATTCAGGTGTGTGGGTGTCTTTTTAGGGGCTCCTCCATATATTCAGGGTGTGTGGGTGTCTTTTTAGGGGCTCCTCCATATATTCAGGGTGTGTGGGTGTCTTTTTAGGGGCTCCTCCATATATTCAGGGTGTGCGGGTGTCTTTTTAGGGGTTCCTCCATATATTCAGGGTGTGCGGGTGTGTTTTTAGGGGTTCCTCCATATATTCAGGGTGCGGGTGTCTTTTTAGGGGTTCCTCCATATATTCAGGGTGTGCGGGTGTATAACAGAGCTGCACAGTAATAATCCTCCAGCAGTGAGTCTGTAATCTATAATTAATGTTGTTATTAATCGCTCGCTTCAATAAGATTTTTTGCTCTGGGTCTAAATGACATTTTATTGACATTAATGGCCCCGCTAGGTTATGACATCATCTAAAACATCTGGCCTCTGTCTCCGCCTCCAGCGACAAATCCCTTCTTCCATAAAACACAAGTGTCGCTCTGTATCGCACTCACAGACAAGTGCGCCACCGAGTGGCAAAGGCTTGGTATTACGATCCTAGCTGCAAACCTTCATCGTCTAGAGCAGTGGTTCCCAACCGCGGTCCTCAAGATACCCCCAACAGGACAGGTCTAGAGCAGGATGGTCAAGCTCCAGCCCCCCCCCCAGATGTTTTTGAACTGCAACTCCCATGGTTCCCTGGCCATCTGTTGCATTGAAAGAATTCTGGGAATTGTAGGCATCAACATCTGGGGGGCCTGGAGTCCGACAGGCCTTTAAATCTAATACACAGCTTGGTTGTCCATGTGGGCTTCATGTACCGAGGAATTGAAAAGTGACCAATGATGAGAAAAATTCTAGTTTTTACTAAAAAAAATGGTAATGTAAAAAAACCAAACCAAACGAATAAACCCCCCCACCCCACACCCACCCGGGTCACAATAATTTAAGTCACGAAGACAACCCCTTCCATTATTTTCAGCCCAAGAGCAGGATCTCAGTTTTCGGATATACTGGTCTGCTGTTGTCATCTTTTCGATGTTTGCTCCTTGGTGTAGAACTACCACCCCACCCACCCAACCACCCACCACCACCACCACCCACGCCTCGTTTATCAGTCTTGGAATCTGTTGAGCATTTGACACGTCCCCTTGTCCAACATCTCGCGCACCTTCCTCAGTCTTTTCTCGTTGGCAGGTCGGAGGTAGCTAGAGGTTCCCAGTAACGCCATGCCGTCCTGGACCTCTCCCATGATCAGGAGTTGGCCGTCACCACTAAGACCGCCGCACGGACAATCTCCTCCGCTGTCTCCAACCGTGACCTCTAGGTAGTTGGTGTGAAAGAGATGAAGTCCCATGTGGTCGTCCTTCAGCACCTCCCGTATGGCCACCCTGAGGACTTGCTCCTCACCCGAGTCCTCCAGTTTGCCCACGATCACAAAGTCACTACGGCACAGGCTGGGTACCAGTCTTCCTCGCAGGTGGCAACCCTGACACTGTTTGGTCCTCGGGAGAGGGCAGTGGTCTTCGCAGGCCTGCTTGCTTTCAAAGTTGTTCTGGTTGCCCTGGCATCCACCGTAAACAAAGGACAAGCATTGGCGCATCAACTGGCTGTATGCCCATCTCCATTCAAGCGTCTTACAAGGACCTCTGACGGGTGGCAAAATACATGGGTCGCCGGGCGTGGTCTGGCATGCCGTCCTACACTCTTCATAGCTTTGGAAGCTGTTGGAGGTGCTAGGGCACCACCGGTGGAGGAAGGTCTTGCAGTCCCCAGTCTGGGTGTCGAAAGACCAACGTAGGACCTGAAGACCAAGACACTCTGAGTACTCTGGAAGTTTTTGGCACTCAGACGCTTGTGCCAATTGTACTTCAGGAAGTTCTGTCGGGTCTGCGTCTTTCCTCAAGACAGAGAGCGGGAAGTGAGCGTGGAGAATCCCTGCCGAGTTGCGTGCCATGCATACATAGATCCCAGCATCCTCCGGCCTGGCATTGTAGATGACCAACTGGCCAGAGTTTGTGACCACCAAGTTACCGTACATCTGGTCTGGCCGCATTAGCGGGAGGGAAGAACCATCGCCCAGCTTCTCCCAAAAAATTTCAGGCTGTGGTCGCCCACTACACTCGCACTGGAGGCCCACCGTGCCCCCGACAGTCACCGACTGAGGTGCAGGGGCGTGGAACAAGGCTGGTGGCATCGGCAGTTCTGTTGGTGTTGCTGGTGGGGTTGGCAGTAGAGTGGACTCTGACGGGACTGGGCTTGTAAGGGGCCATGACGACACAAACTTGCAGGGTACCTCCACCAGAGATACACCCCTGGCACAAGCTTCCGCATCCATGTAACAGCGGTTGTAGTATGTGAGACCGTCGGAGGCGCACGTAAATCCTGGCTGCTTCCCACAGCGTTCCCGGCAGCGGCAGATTGGACGCCCTTCCCACATTTCGCAGTCTGAGCCCTGCTGGGCACAAGTGAATCCAGCGCAGGTAGCAGGGTGCAGCGAACCTGGAGCGAGTATTCCCGAATCTGGGTACCGGGCAGCCACGCAGCTCTTCTGACCACAAACATTGGTGCAACACTTCTCGAACGTCTCACAGTCCTGGGGGGGAAATAATTGACCGTCGTCAGCAATCATGTTTCGGCACAAATGGTAACTTAATAGGCAACACAACACCCGTCTCTCGCTTTCCTGACACGACTGACTACCCAAACCACCCTACCCCTTTCCATCACCCGTATCCCTATCACCCCTCCAACCTTACGTTTGGGATCATTCGAATGACTGATCACGTCACTGTAATGACCAAGCGTTCGCAACATTGACCAATAGGCTGCTGACTTGGTCATCAACATTACGCGTCGTATTAACCCTCAATGCCTCCAAACCTCTAGTTTCACCATCCCCGGCCGGCATTATGTATACAGGATATCATACAGCGCTCACCTGGTCGGACTTGCATTCTCTCTCGCAGGTGCTCTGCGCGTCCACCCATAAGTTAACGTTCAGTTGGTTGGGGCAGATGCCAAAGTGTTCCCTCGTTGGGCTCGGGCTGGAACCTCGTGCCCGTAGGCACAGCAGCGTTACCAAGAGCGTAACCACCAGCATCTCACTCCAGTTCCAAGCATGTATGGTCCTACAGGAATGTCCCAGGTACTTGCGTCGCATCAGGTACTATAGCAGCCTGCCAATCACTGGTGCGTCCGGAAACGTGACCGCGTTCATACGGTTAAATTCTACGTCTATGTGTTAGAATTGATTGTCTGCGGTAACATGTACGTGTGATACTCTGTACCACCCTATAAGCGCTCCCATGGGCTCCCTCAATGTTATAGAAGGTACCGCAGTATCATGCATGTAGCTATGGAGCCATGGGTACCATGTTGCACGCCATATACGTCTACGCAGGTTGTGCTAAGCCCTGGCTTTCCATCGGCATGTCCTGTGAGGTGGTGAAGCCATGTCAGGATGTCACCGTGCTCTGGTGGTGCATCCCATGGAGCTGGAAAGGTAGCATGGATCTCCGACTCGAGACGCCTCACGTGGCATAGCCCTTTATGTCTGTGTGTGCGTCTCTTTCTCTCCTGTCCCCCCACTCTCCCGCCCCTGGTCTGGGACAGGACAACTTCTTTTCCAGAGAGCCCAGTGTTGGTGGGTGGGAGGGAAGGCGGGGGAAGCCCCCGTGTCTGGGTATAGATGATGGGTGGGGGATAGATTGCTGCTCTTCAGAGAGATGGGGGCTACGAGTTGCAAAGGCACAGGTAGGCGATGGATAAATGTATCGGAATCGTCTGGAATGCTGGGTGTGATACAAAGTGTCAGGCACGGTCCTGGATGTAGGACATCACGGTCTCGTCCGATGAATCAAGGCTGTAAGACCCTAAACAAAGCCATGGTCATGGTGCCTTGTGGTATGGGGTGCTGGCCAGGACTCAGCGGGCTTGGTTTGTGAGGTGTAGCCCTGTGTTCCCTTCGCACTTTATGCCATAAGAGACAATGGGGGCGACAGAAGGAATGTTAGTCCCATGTGAATTTAGGAGATGACATTATGTATGTCTGCCCGCCCAGTGTGACCCTGGGGTGATGGGGTCTTTCTAAAGAGGTGCACAGAGCGAGGTAGGGAAGGAGGAGGGGGCCATGCTAGAGGCTCCATACCATGGGGAGGGTGATGGGGAGGATCCCAATTGCAACCACCATTCATTGTTGGCGGCTTTCTCTCCAGAAGCCCTCCTCTCTCCATTCACTATGGGGGAGATCAAAAGACTTCAGGCACTTAACCCTTTCCCGTGCAGATGAATGGCCAGACACATGCTATGCCCCGTCCCTGACCTCCAAATGCAATTATTTCTACAGCGCCTTCATATTCCCAGGACATACTGAAAACGAGAGAAATCTCAATGTATCCATCCTGGTAAAACACTTTATAAATAAATAAATTCCGCAGCTATGTACAACGGGCGAGACAAAGGAGACACACAGGGGATAAACCGCGAGGGGGGACCCTGATCACACCCGCTTACAATCTGCCATCCCATATGCACACACACAGAGGAGCGGACTCTCAAACATACACCTACATAAAACAAGGAAGGGTGTAATACAGATCAGATCGATCCACAGTAATGTGCAATGTGTATGAGCGTATCACAGAGCTCCACAGCAATAAAACTCACAGTAATGCGCAGTGTGTATGAGTTTATCACAGACAGGGGCGGACTGACAACTATCTCCCCGGGCAAATGGAGATCATGGGGGCCCCCTTGGGCCGCGCACACAAAACCCCCACCCATACAATGCAACATCCACATGTAAATTACTGTACTAAAGAATTTATTTCATAACTCATCAAAATAATCTTTTTGAAAATTGTGTAAGAAAAATAAAAATCCTTTTGGACCCAGACACGAATTGGGGAATCCACGGTGTCCCCTCCAGACTTACAGATGGGCAGCGCTCTGCCACAGCAGCCATCATCCACTCACTGCAGCTAAGGCTGCACCACGGCTCAGAACGTCCCTGTGGCAAACGAGGGAAACTGCCGATCACTTTAAAAGATACTGTACATTACTGAGTTTTATTGCTGTGGATCTCTAATGTGCAGTGTGTCAGTAATGTGCGGTGTGTACGAGCGCATCACAGAGCTCCACAGCAATAAACCTCACAGTAATGTGCGGTGTGTATGAGCGTTAACAGAGAGCTCCACAGCAATAACGCACAGTAATGTGCAGTGTATGAGTGTATCAAAGAATCCACAGCAATAAAACTCACTCATATGCACCGCACATTACTGTGAAATCACAGAGCTCCACAGTAATAAAACTCACAGTAATGTGCACTGTGTATGAGCGTATCAGAGCTCCAGCGTAATGTGCAGTGTGTATGAGGGTGTCTGAGCACCACAGCAATAAAACCCAATGTACCAATATCAATTTATTCATTTCTCCCCCTAGCAAACCAATTAACAACCCCCAGGCCACCCATGTATTAATTTACAGGCCCCAGGCCCTCCCCAAGTACCTCGTACCTCTCTTCGGGGGCCCGGTTTTGAGGTGCATTGGCGGCAGTGGATTAACAACCAGGGCAGCAACTGCAGTAGTCGCGGGCGCAGGGCTGAGGGGCCGCTGTCACTCTGATCTATCACGCTGGGCGCAGCGTGATCATGGAAGACAGCTCGTGGTGGCTATCCGTTCCCCGCTCCCCTCACACTCTCTATTGGACAGCCACCGTGAGCTGTCTTCCATGATCACGCTGCGCCCAGCGTGATAGATCAGAGTGACAGCGGCCGACGGAGAGACACATCACATGCAGTGGCAAAAATAACCGGCAGCCGCCCCCCCCCTCAGCCCGCTGCAGCCCCGGTTGTTACGCCACTGCACCTCAAAACCGGGCCCCATGGGTCAGTCCACCCCGATCAACGCTCCACAGCAATAAAGCTCACAGTAATGTGCCGTGTGCATGAGCGTATCACAGCAATAAAACTCACAGTAATAATGTGCCGTGTGTATGAGCGTATCAGAGCTCCACAGTATTGTGCACAGTGTATGAGCTATAATGATCTGAGATTAGATGGTCAGCTATAAGTTTCAGCTCCTTGGCTTCCAGTGGGGTTTTGCACCATCTGACGCGGAGGCACTTCATCAGGAACATTTCCATTTAAAGTCACACGTCTGACCGAGGAAAAAGATTTATAACCCACCTAGTACTGACGTACATCTGGGGTCCAATCTGCGCCCCCTCCCCGTGTCTCTCATAGCCGGTCGCCTATTTGCTGATGAACAAAAAGCAAATCCAATTCCTTCCTGAAAGCTGGAGCATTTAACATCTTACAAAAGGCCCCCCCCCCCAAATATGTAATTTCCTCTTCGAACCTTGGCACCCCCCCAGATGTTTCTGAACTACACGTCCCATGATGCTCAGACAGCCTTGTGTGTCTAAGCATCATGGGTCTGAAACACCTGGAGTGCCGAAGTTCATTATCACAATCTTGGAGCGTAAGGTTGTGCGTCAAACTTGTTCACTTCGTTTTGTTCCACCCTTTTCTACAGTGCTGCAGTACACGTTGGCGCTTTATAAATTGTGGTGCACGGAAGGGGCATGAAATCACACTGCGACTTGTCTACATTAAAACATGTAGAGTGATTTATGGGGTGGGACACTGAGGGGTTTCAATCCTTGTCTGGGGAAATCTCACGGGAGAGGGAAACATCCAAACCTCACCATTATCAGGGATCTACAGCCGTGGGTGGACCTCATGTCCTTCAACAACCCAGTTAGACTTGAGCACAGCTAGTGTTTAGATTCTGAAGAGCATTTACAGCAGGGTGTCAGGAAATCTTGGTCCACGGGAAGTTTTGGAACTACATCGCCCATGAGTCTCTGCCAACTTAATGAGTGTCTGAGCATCATGGGACACGTAGTTCCAAAACAGAGGGCCCCGGTTGCGGTCCTTTGCTTTAAGGCTTTTAAAAAGGAGGTTTGTAGAAACCTCCTAAAGCCGGACACAGATTTATTCTAAAATTACGACGGTAAGAGTCGCAAAACAAATAGAATTTTAATAATGACTCTGAGGCGAGTATTACTCTAACAGAATAGGAAAATGTAACCATTAACTAGTCGTACATTATTAAACCATAAATACATCTGGGATCATTCCGAGAGATCGATGCGAGGGTTTTGACAGACAGCTTGCTCGTAGCAATTAATTACCGGTTGGGAAAATGTCAAGACCACCTTGTCAGAAGCCCCCCCCCCCAAACAAAACAACACAACCAATCCCATCCCCACAAACATACGCTACGCAAATAAAGCACAAAGAGGGAAAAATAACAGAACCAAAAAGGGAATTTAATTTATTCAGAGTAAAAATAAAAAAAATAAAAGGACAAAAAGAACCAGAAATTCAGAATTTCACAGTTAACGTGTTCGATCCACAACCATTCGATGCGGTCGCTGGAGGAAGGTTTATTGCATGTGATAAAATAACAGATTATTAAAATGTATTACAGCCAATCACGTGCCACGCCACCCTCAGCCAATCCCATTACACCTCTTCCGCAGCCAATCCAGTTATGCGCCTCCCACTTGCCGCTGTAAAGCGCTCCTCGGGACGCACCGTTAAGCGGGAAGCCCCCCCCCCCAATCTTTAAAATCTTGTGATGACCTTGTAGAAAGGGATAATATGAAGGGGAGGGGGTGGCTTTGACCCCCTCGATACTGGAAAAGAGGTGCCCGAGAGTGAGAAACCCGAGTAGGGGGTTAAAAAACTGGGCAAAGGAGGAGACAGGTCACAGCCGGGACCATCTGCACAACCCGACATTAGTGTTAAATTACCAGATGGCAGGAAGAGGGGGGTGGGTGAGAGAAATGCCAGTGTGGCCCCCTTCTAAGGATATAAAGATAAACATATGAATGTGTGCTTTTCGGCCCCTTAACCCCTTCACTAGCAAGGAATTTCCCAACAAAACCAGTGTTTTTTGGGAATATTCCCAGTGTATTCCTCACTGTAATAACCTATTTGCAGGGAGATGTCGCCACCTGCTGGTTAAAAGGAGTTACTGCAGGTCAGGTCTCCTTGCAGGATCAGCTGGGGAGATGTCAGACACATTCCTGGCTGGCTTTAAAAAGAGTTAGCTCCTCGGGCATCACGTCCACACTGATAAAAAACAACGGAGGAGACTTCTGGTGCCCAAAAGCAAACTGGAAAGAAAAAAAGACTTTGCAACAAATATCAATTGCAAGGTTACAGCGTAGCTCCAGATCGTGTCAACAAGGGGTTAACAGGAGGGTGACCAGGAGAAAACAGACTGGCCCAAGAGACTGGAGTAGTTCTTAGCTGTGGGAACGGCAGATTTTAGGTCTAAACAGCGGAATATAAGGACATTATTACCGCTCCACCTAACTCTGGAATGTTTTGTCAGCTTTATTGTTTTGAACAAAAATATTTAAAATTATCCAAATGAGTCAAAGCTTTGGGAATGCCCCATTCTGTGAGCCACAAGGGGGTGCGAGGTGGCAACGCCAATAACACACCCGACCCTTAGAATGAATCCACCCAAGAAAGATGAGAAAAAAAAAAAAAAAGTCAGTTTTATGACCATCAGTTGTGACCGAGACAACAACTCCCAGGATTCATCTATTGCAGGGGTGGCCAATTACGCCCCTCCAGATGTTTTGAAACTACATTTCCCATGATGTTCGGCTTCTCATTAGGCTTGTAGAGCCTCAAGGGAAATGTAGTTTCAAAACATCTGGAGGGCCGCAATTGCCCACCCCTGATCTACTGCAATCAAAGAATCATGGGAATTGCAGGACATCAGCATTTGTGTGGGGGGGGGGCAGAGTTTGAGATCCCCGTTTTAGGAGGGTGTGTGGTACAAGCCGCTTCTGATCTAATAATGGGCCATGAAGGCCAATCCCATTCTCGCCCACCCCGTGCCAGAGGATGGGATCGGCGGCGTTAATCCTGGCCGTCCACTTTACCCAAATCTCGAGAGACATGTTTACATTCGGTACGGACCTCGCCCAAACGCCAGCATATTGGTTTTACACAATCCCCCCCCCGTTTAAAAGGGGATATGACACTTTAGAAAGTTTAAACGTCGATAAAAAACTAGAAAAAGTTGCAGTAAATTAACGCATTTTAGGGTGAGCAGCATTTCTCGCTTTTCTATTTAAACCCCTTCGCTAGCAAGTGATTTTCCATAAAGCCACAGTCAACCCAGAGGGTTTATGGAAAACCACTTTCATTACCCATGCGCCCTTCACACATTGCAGAGACTGTATGCTCGTTTAACAGAGGGCTCCCCCTGCTGGCCAAAAAGTGCTACTGCATGTATCCCGTTACAGCTTTCCGTGAAACAAAGGTTAATCCAATCTGTACGAACAGCTTCAGCACCTCGGCTGGCGCGTCCAAGGCGCTGAAACTTTAGGGGCGAGTGGTGCAGTCCATTTGCAAACAAGGTTTCCTTGCAATACATTAAAATCCTGTGCACTGATCCAGAATAAGACCCGATCGAGTTAAAGCTGGTGCCAGGCTCGGGAGCTTTGGAAAAAGGAAGCCAGCATCATAGAGTGAAGGGGTTAAAAGACAGAACTAAAAACACAAAACCTAAATACACCGATGACAGTTTTAAGGTTTGCACTTTTATAGAGGGTGGGCGAGGATGCGATGGACTAAACCTTGAACGTTTGCAGGTTTTTTGACTTGGAAATAGAAGCAAAAAAATAAATATATAAAATATATGGCTACTAGAAAAGGCATCCCAAAACACTAGTGGGGGCTTTGCCGGGCAGCGATTAATAATAATCACTTGCCGCCACGTTTCCAGGGGGTTCACATATATACAGGTTATATTTTCGGCTTTAAAAGCAGGAGGGGGGAGAGTCACGAGGCTGATGTCTCTGAAGATACAACGGGAAACGTCTCAGCAACTCACTTCATAGACAGTGGAAACCACTCGCCGTTGCAGCCTCGTGGTGTCACGAAAGACCGGGTGCGACGAAATGGTTATATAACAAAGTGGAAAAGACTTGACCGTCAGCCGCACGTGCCGGGGGAGCTGCATGCCTTTTATTAAAGGCCCCGACCCTTACACGGAGGTGTACGGACCCAAAGCAAAATTACTGAGGTAGGAATGCAGATCGTGAGCTTTGGGGTGCAATCACAAGTCACCTCAAGGACTAGGAGACAGCTCACATGACCCTCATGCTGTACAGCAAGAGCAGCAGCCGTGCTGACTAGATGATGGGAATGGCAGTCCCAGACTGGCTATGGATGCACAACGGACCTGCTGTTGATGGGGACTCTACCCATTAACCATTTGGTCCATTAAAGAAGCAGCTGGGCTGGTCTTCTCCAAAAAGCAGAGACCAGAACTGGTGATGGGGTTGGGGAAAAGAGGGTAAAAATAATATGTAAAAATAATATAATCTTTTCGCTCCCGATGTGAAAGGCCAGAACTGTGGTGCAGGCAAACAACCTCTTGCGTCGCACCCTTTCCCGCCCCGTCGTTCGTGGGAACGATCCGTATTTACAAAGTGATCAGAGATTATTGTACACTATTAAAAAAGTGGTGACACGTCATAGAATATGCAGATATATAAATAAAAGATAAAGTTCTTTGCAGCCCTTGTGTTCGAGGGTGCCAGGCAGGACCATCATGCGGCGTTGGACCCCCGTGGAGGATTGATGACAGCTCGGGAGTCGTCCCTGGAAGTCAATTTGTGAAGAAGAAAAGGAAGAGATGGGGGTGGAGATGCTGATTGTTCTTTCGGCTCTTGTTCGCTTTGGATACCAAGCAGGGCAAGAAACACAGAATCTGGTCAAAGGCCCATGCAGAAAAAATAAAAAAGGAACTGGAGGTGGGGTGGGCGGCTGCCCGAACAATCCAAGCAGCAGGCTATGGCTCTACCCTGGCGGCATGTGCTACCGGGAAGGGGGCGTTGCATTCTTCGTACTGCCACGCTAAGAGATCTTACAGTTGCTTCTAGAACAGTTCTGCGGGGGACTCTGCGGTGGCCGTATCGACTTGGAGCGCTTGAGGCTGTTGCCTTTGCTTCCCCCGCCGCTTCCTGAGGCTCCGCCGCCGCTGCCCGCCACAGAGTATGAGCGTCCGTGCATCATGACAGCGTTCATGCCGTTGGCCATGGAGAAGGACTTGAGGTGGCTCTTGATGGCCACAGGAAGGGGCAGTTTGTCAATAAGGTGCACTGGGGTGCAGGAGACAATGGCTCGGCAGCACAGGTCTTGGAGACTGAACACTGCGGGGAGAAAAGAAACGAATTTATAAAAACATTGTATTAACATCCCCCTCAAAGTACTCAAGGATCTTCATCCCATCGACCTCCTCCAGGGTGCCGAAACACCTAAATTTGAGGTGAACCCCACACTACCAAGTGATATTCCAGAAAACCACCATCACGAACCAGTGGGTTTTGTTTGGGAACAAAAAAAAAATAAAAAAAAATAAACAAAACCATTATATACAGTAAGAAACATTTGGGAATATTCCCAGTGTATTGCTCACTGTAATAACCTATTTGCAGGGAGATGCTGCCATCTGCTGGCCAGGAGGAGTTACTGCAGTTCTGGTCTCTGGGCAGGATCAGACACATTCCCGGCTGCTTTTAAAAAGTGTTAGCTCCTTGGGTATTGTGCCCACGCTGCTACAACTTTACGGGCATGTTCTGGAGACTGACTGCTAACAGAATTCATCTGTGACAAACGAGATTCCTTTGCATTCTTCCTGTATAGACTCTACTTGATATCGGGACACTAGGCGGAGCTTTGCAGATCGATTAGTGAAGGGGTTAATAGCCCACCATGCTGAAACATTAAAAAAATACCAATTTATTACAGCTTTTCAGCCGCATAAACACTGCCTTGTTATAGGAAAGCCATCTGAATCAGGGCTGAAAGGAATCAGGATCATTTAGGGGATACCTTTCTATCCTGAGAGCTTGGAGGCACCTAATCAGCCTTATAAAGCATCAATCACTGCATTCCAGGGGTCTCCAGTTTATTCAATCACATGGTTGGCTAAGCATCATGGGAGTATTAAGAGGCAGGTGGTGGTGCCAAGGTTCACCATCACGGCTCCCCCCCCCCCCTAGTGTCTGCTTTTGCTACATAAACACCAAGACTCTAAACCCGCCGTTTTAGATGAAAACCCTCTCACCCCGGTTCGGCCTCCATATTTTCTCCATCCCGTGCCTCATGAGGACGATGCGGGAGAGTTCTGTAAACGATTCGGTCACGTTGAAGTTGCACAGGGGGCTGACTTCGAAAAAAGTCATGCCGTTCTTCTCGGCGTAAGCCCGGGCCTGCTCAGTGGGGACTTGTCTTTTGAAGGCCAGGTGCAGTCTGTTGCCCACCAGGATTCGAGGGACGCCGGGGGCGTGCTGTGAGCAAAAAAAAAAAAAAAAAAAAAAAAAAAAAAACACCACAACCTTATATTAGCTTCAAAACAGACAAACAGAACGTCAGAATCAATGCGGCTGCTTGGAGGGAGTTTCTGTAAGGGGAGATTCTGGTGATCAATCATAACGAGAGTGTCCTTTTACTGATTGCATGGGTCGGCCGTGGAAAACCTTTCTGCAAGCTTTGAAAAATCGCAATAAAGTGGTTGCGTCACCTTCGGTGTTTGGATGTTTTATTTTGTCCGTTTCTCAGTGATTTACAAGTATTCAGAGAGTCTATTAAGAGACATTCACACCTTTCTTGCTCTTTTTAGGACTCGGAAAAACTAGGACAGGGCAGTCAGTCAAACTCCTGGTCCCCCCCCCTCCCCAGATGTTGATGCGTACAATTCCTTCAATGCAGTAGATGGCCAGGGAATCATGGGAGTTGTAGTTCAGCAACATCTGTGAGAGCCAAAGTTTGACAGCCCTGGGCTCGGCTCTTGTTATTAAACCCACTGTGTTATTATAGGTCGAATGAAAGCTCATTAAAAGGCCTTTAAAAAAGGAGACCCGCTTTACATCCCAAACGGCATCGGTCGCAGTTAAAAAAAAAAAAAAAATGTCATGCTGGCAACTCTTTAAGTCTTGTTTTTTTTCTTTTTAAAGTAAAAGTTGTCAACAGCTAAAAAGGTCAGTATAGAAGGAGCGGAAGGCCCTGCCTTTGAGCTTACTTTGTCTAGCAACTGTAAATTGTATGTGAACCCTTTGAGATTACATGGGAGTTTTGCATGAATTGGTCAGATGAAGATTAGAGCACATTAAGTCACAACAATTTGAAAAAAACACAGTCTGCTTAAAATATGAAAACCTATGTTTGTGTTCTGTTCAATAAAAAAAAACACAACATGTAAACATTCACAGTGCAGGGTGGAAAAAATATGTGAACCCCTAGCAAATGACTTCTCCAAGAGCTAATTGGAGCCAGGAGTGAGCCAACCTTGAGTCCAATCAGTGTGATATTATTGGATGTGTTGCTGAAAGCTGTCCTGCCCTTTAAAAAACACACCAGTTTTGGGTTTACTGGTTTCAAGAAGCACTGCCTGATGTGAACCATGCCTCGCAGAAAAGAGCTCTCAGAAGACCTACGATCAAGAATTGTTGACTTGCATGAAGCTGGAAAGGGTTACAAAAGTATCTCCATGCGCCTTGATGTTTATGTGTCCACGGTAAGACAGACTGTCTACAAATGGAGAAAGTTCAGCACTGTTGCTACTCTCCCTAGGCGTGGTCGTCCTGTAAAGATGACTGCAATGCTTAATGAGGTAAAGAAGAATCCTAGAGTGTCAGCTAAAGACTTACAGAAATCTCTGGCACATGCTAACATTTTTGTTGACACATCTACAATAAGGAAAACATTAAACAAGAATGGAGTACATGGGAGGACACCACAGAGGAAGCCATTGCTGTCCAAAAAGAATATTGCAGCACGTTTGAAGTTTGCAAGAGAGCACCTGGATGTTCCACAGCACTACTGGCAAAATATTCTGTGGACAGATGAAACCAAAATTGAGTTGTTTGGAAAAACACACAACACTATGTGTGGATAAAAAAAAGGCACAGCACACTAACATCAAAACCTCATCCCCACAGTAAAACATGGCGGAGGGAGCATCATGGTTTGGGGCTGCTTTGCTGCCTCAGGGCCTGGACGGATTGTTGTCATTGATGGAAAAATGAATTCCAGAGTTTATCAAGACATTTTTCAGGAAAATGTAAGACCATCTGTCCGCCAACTGAAGCTCCACAGAGGATGGGTGATGCAACAGGACAATGACCCAAAGCATACAAGTAATTCAACAAAGGAATGGCTTCAACAAAACAAAATACGCCTTCTGGAGTGGCCCAGTCAGAGTCCTGACCTCAACCCGATTGAAATGCTGTGGCATGACCTTAAGAGAGCGATTCACACCAGACATCCCAAGAATATTGCTACACTGAAACAGTTTTGTGAAGAGGAGTGGTCCAAAATTACTCCAGATCGTTGTGCAGCTCTGATCTGCAACTACAGGAAACGTTTGGTTGAGGTTATTGCTGCCAAAGGAGGATCAACAAGTTATTAAGTCCAAAGGTTCACATACTTTTTCCACCCTGCACTGTGAATGTTTACACGTTCTGTTCAATAAAAACATATGTTTGTGTTGTATTATTTTAAGCAGACTGTGTTTTTCAAATTGTTGTGACTTAGATGAAGATCAGAGCACATTTTATGACCAATTCATGCAAAACTCCACGTAATCCCAAAGGGTTCACATACTTTGTCTTGCAACTGTAGGTGTACAGCCCTTTCACACAGTAGGCCCTGCCTGTGGCCCAGTGAGCTTACAATCCAGCCTTTTCAGCTATTCCATACAATGCTTGATGGCCGCTTATGATCCAAGCATAAAAAGGTACTCGAGACAGTCTTGTTTTTGCATCTGGGTCACCGTGTCAAATCAACTCAATAACGTTCTACAGAAACAGGCTTAGATTTTGTTAAAATGTAATTTATTGGTAGTAATCAAGTAGTTAGTGGATAAAATGCATTTTTCCCCTCCAAATCTTACAGCTCTGCAGAAAGTGCCATCGCTTAAGTCAAAGCAAACAGGCCATGCGTCTCTTATTCAAAAAAATTGGAATCTTTAACACTGACAAAAGGCCTCGAGTGTAAAATTCCACCCCCTGACGTCATGTCACAGGGGCAAAAATGACTAAAATATTGTATAAAACCCCCTTCAGGCTGCGTATAAGGCAAGCGTCAAACAAATGGATTTGGGTCCCATCCAAGAGATCTCATCATTATATGGAACTATTCCCAAAAACCTCAAAACCAGAACACTTCCGGCCCCTTATGTTTTGGATAAGAGACACCTTGCTTGTACTTGTGTAGGTTACGGTGCACCGAGCCCCCTGAGCTCAGCCTCATCTCAAATCCTTCAGCATATCGATTGATTGCATTTAGATTGAAGCTCATGGGCCAAATAAAGGGCCTGGCATAATCATGGATTGTTCCATCACAGGCAAGGGGTTACTTTGTACCTTTTGCAAAGGAATATGTACCGTTTGGGTTCCTCTAATGCACCCCTGCCCCTACAAATGCTTTGAAACCAACCATCCCATTATACTCAGTCAATGTATTGAGTGGCTGAGCATCATGGGAGATGTAGTTCCAAAACATCCAGAGGGCCAAGGCTGCTGACTCTGCATTAGGGGGAACCCCAAACTGTACCTATTTTTTTATTTATTTTTTAAAAAAGGAAAGTACAGAGAAACCCCCTTTCTGTGATGGAACAATCCATACTTATGCCAGACCCTTCTCTTGGCCCATGAGCTTTCAATCTAAAAGCAGATTGAGACCAAATTGCCCATCACCGCTGAAAACACAGGACTTGAGGGTTTATTTTCTGTATCACCCGCGCTAACTGCATACCTCATCTATTTCTTTGATCCAGCGGTCTATCCCATCGAAGGACCATCGGTTGGTGATGTCGTAAACTAGCAGGATGCCCTGGAAGAGATAAGCAGAGGATGGGTGTCAGGCCGCAGATGCTGGATTAAAATTAACACGGCGAGTTGTTCCTCGATCCTCCCGTTAGGCAGGCTGTTGTGTCTCCATTGTCGTGGGAATCACACCATCTGCACCAGATTCCCCACAACAATACAGCTCAACGCAAATACCCGACCCAGGGAAAATGTGATACACGGAGATAAAAACCATTCAACGTGATGTATTGTGTGCGATTAAAGGCTCTCGCTACACCCTGGCTGACCTCGTTTACATCTGTCATGGATTTGCAATTGAAAAATATCTAGATTTTCCAGAAGTCCTGGTATGAAGAATACAGATACACGCAGGGCCCCATTACATTCTTCACGCAAAAATGGACGGTAAACGCGTTAATTTTTGCGCAAAGCGTCAACGCGCGTAAATAAAATCGCTGGAATTACAATCCTAGCGCATTTCTCCATCCGTAAAAAAAAATAACACGCGTAAAACGTTGCACGCAGAAATCAGTGTGTGGACTGTTTTTTCACTTAGAAGAACCTTAATTGTCTCATTCAGTTTTTGCGCCTGTCAAAGTCAATCTGCACATATATGCTGCAGCAATAAAAAAAAAAAAACATGCACAACTTCAAATTTATTGGTTTGGGTATGTGTAACTACTTTGCTGCGTGTTTTTTTTGGGCTGGTGTATTTGGTTTCGGCCAGGTTGATGGGATGAGCTGTTCGGTTCGGAGTTCGACCCGAACTTAGCCTGTTCGATTAGATTGCGAACACTGAACATTTCCGGGTGTTCGCCCACAATGCATTTTCCCACTGGCCGGAAGCTCGTAATTGGCTACAGCCTTGCACCTGACCACAGGTCTGGTTCAACACTATGGGCAAATTTTGCCCAATCATGGGCTCACAGAGCTAAGTCCCGCAGCACACTATATAACGTTTCCACGCATTTCAGAGGAGATTTCAAAAGGAGATAGTTGTGTGTGTTGTTACTGCCGGTCTGCCACGCTAATGGGGGGGGGGGGGGGTCTGAGGGGTCTCATTTCTACCAAATATCAGGGAATTTAAGTGATGTGTCTTGTCACTGTGCCAGCAAGTCTTTTTGGGGCTCACTAATTTCTTTAAAACATTTGTGAATTGAGGTGATCTGTCTCTTGTCACTGGCTGCCAGCTATCAGTGTGTCTCAGTGAGTTATACCAGAGTTCTTTAAATCTTTATACCAGAGTTGAATCAGAGTTCTGTATATATTAATCTATACATCACTCACCATGTCTGTCTGAAAGAACAAAAAAGGACTGGCAGACGCTCCCAGACACAGATAAGAGGGCAAGCAGCCCCTGTGTCGGGAGGCTGTGCCTCTGGTCGTGGTGGACGTGGTGCATCCTCTGCAGGGGCATGCTTGTCCTTTCTAACTGGTGCTGGCCGTCTTAAGCAGCAGCAACAGAGGACTTTGTGGATTGGCTAACCAGGCCATCCTCAGAGTCCTCTGCCAGCCAGGCTTCTAGTGCTTTACAGTCCACCTCAGCTGCCAAAGCATCTAATGCAGCCTCCTATGTCCACAGCTACTCCTGCCGTAGCCTCGCTATCACACGGAGGAGTCAGCTGAATTGTTTGACTACAATGAGAGGGACATGCTGCTTGAGGATGCGCAGCAAGTACAGTGCTCTGATTCAATCTCTGAGGTTGAGCAAGGGAGTATAATCAACCTAGAGGAAGGGGGTGCCAGTGATGACACACAAATAACTGGCACTCATGTTGCCCCAGCAGCTGCAGCATACTGCCAAGTTGGCTCCAGTGACGAGGAGATAGGGGGTGAAGATGACAATGATGATGAGGTCACTGACTCCACCTGGGTGCCAGATCAAACAGCGGAATTAAGTGAGGAAGAAGGGGAGGAGGAGGCACAGCAAACACGAGGCACAACATCCTCTGTGACCAACCGTAGCACTAGCCTGTCCAAGGCATCACATGTCAGAGCTGCTCCGGTGCAGAGCGCTGTTGTCTCAAAGAACACATGCAGGAACTCTGCTGTCTGGGAGTTCTTTAAGAAATGTGCAGCAGACCCCACCGTTGCTATTTGTAATCTATGTCAGAGGAGGCTGAAGCGTGGGATAAACACCGAACACTTGGGTACCACGTGCTTGAGGCGACATATGAACAAGTGCCACACATCCCGTTGGCGCAAAACTTTGCGTAGGTCCTCCTCCTCAGTCTCTACCCCCACTGTATGTCCTGCCATGTCATTGCCTACAACCTCCACCAACAGGGATGATGCTACAGTAATGGATGTACCAGGTCCTTCCTCACAATGTGACATCATCCCAGTAGCTGAAGATTTACGCAGTCAGATTACGTTGCGGCAGCTGCTGCAGCGAAAGAAAAAAAATATAGTCCCAACCATCCCCAAGCACAGTGTCTAAATGCCAGCTTAGCAAAATTACTCGCATTGCAGCTGCTGCCTTTCCAGCTGGTGGACTCTGCTCCCTTCCGTGAATTTGCTGAATGCGCTGTACCACAGTGACAGGTTCCAAAACGCCATTACTTTTCACGCAAGGCCATTCCAGCACTATACCAGCACGTGGAAGACAATGTTATCCAGTCATTGGGAAAGGCAGTCAGCAGCAAGGTGCATGTCACTTTAGACACGTGGTCCAGCAAGCATGGACAGGGTCGTTACATTTCCTTCACGGCACACTGGTTAACTCTGATCGCAGCTGGGAGGGATCCAAGACAGGGCTCTGTGCTGGAGCTTGTTCCTCCACCACGCCTCCAGCAAGCTGCTTGTATGAGGTCTGTCTGCTCCACCACCACCTCTTCCTCCTCCTTCTGTCTCTGGCGAAGTGGCAGTTAAACCGACGCCTGACAGGGTCTACGCAATGGCTCAAGCAAAAAGATGCCATACTGTGCTTGAGCTGGTTTGTTTAGGGGACAGGAGCCACACCAGGTCAGAAATGTCAGCTCTGCAGGGGCAGGTGCAGAGATGGTTAACACCACTCCAGCTTGAGCTGGGAATGATTGTCTGCGATAATGGCAGCAACCTTCTCTCCGCCCTACGCAAGGGTAAATTGACGCATGTACCATGCCTAGCACACGTCCTAAATCTGGTGGTACAGCGTTTCCTAACCAAGTACCCAGGGCAGCCAGAGCTTCTCATCCAGGCCAGAAAAGTCTGCAGCCACTTCAGACGGTCATTCCCAGCAAGCGTTCGCCTGGCAGAAATTCAAAGAGAATTCCACCTTCCCACAAACCGTCTGATCTGTGACATGCCCACCAGGTGAAACTCGACATTAGCAATGCTGCAGCGTCTGCACAAGCAGCAGAGGGCCATCAACAAGTACCTGTGTGAGTATGGCACAAGGACAGGTTCAGGTCAACTTGTTTTCCCCCCCCCCCCGCAGTGGCTGATGATCAAGGATGCATGCACTGTACTGTCACCAATTTGAGGAGGCAACGAGGATGGTGAGCAGGGACAGTGCATGCATCAGTGACACAATTCCTTTAGTGTTCCTGCTGGAGCACACTCGGCGGGGAATTATAGATGTGGCTCTAGAGATAGAGCAGCAGGAGGAAGAGGAGGCCTTCCCTAGCTCTCAAGGCCCCAGTCTTTCCGCAGGCAGCATTCCAGCGGGTCCTACTCAGATCAGACAGGAGGAGGATGATGAGGAGGAATATTTAAGTAGTGGGGGCATTGAAGGTGGGGATTCCTCAAGGGAGGGTTTTATGTGCCCAGAAACAGAAGGGCTAGTCCGTGGCTGGGAGGAGGAAGTGCACGATACGGTCATCCTCATTGACCAGGAAGACTCGGAAGCTAATGCCACCTCCAACCTACGCTGCATGGGCTCCCTAATGATGCAAAGCCTGCTAAAGGACCCCAGGATTCGTGCTATCAAGGAGAGGGATCATTACTGGTTGGCAACCCTTCTTGATCCACGATACAAGGGGAAAGTTGCAGAGCTCATCCTGCCCGCACAGAGGGAGCACAGGATGAAAAAACTTGAGGACGCTCTAAAGCGACACTTGTGTAACACCTTTCCAGGCACTGGTAGATTACCAAATGCTGACACACGTGCTTCTGAGGCTGCGGGTGATCAAAGGAATAGTGGTGAAGGCCAGGGCCACTTGACTGATGCATTTTTAAATATTTTTAGTCCTCGACGCCCAGGGACGTCAAATGTAGGCACCCATTGCCAGCGTCTTCACCATATGGTGCAGGACTACCTAGGGGCAAGGGCAGACCTGGATACCTTTCCAGCAGATGATCCACTGGCTTACTGGGTGTTGAGATTGGATCACTGGCCAGAATTTAGCCAATATGCTATGCAGCTACTAGGTTGCCCTTCATCTAGCGTGCTTTCCGAAAGGACGTTCAGTGCCGCTGGAGGTTTTGTCAGACAAAAAAAGAGTGCGTCTGTCCACCGACTCTGTAGACCGGCTGACATTTATAAAAATGAATCAGTCCTGGATCAGCAGCTATCAATCCCCTGATGCTGAAGTAATGGAATAGATCGGGGATGTCCTCTTCTGCATTCACAAAACCTCCATCACTGAACTCTTCCACAATACCACAAAAGGGTTACGGTGTGAAGGCACTTGCTGCCATGAAAGGCACAATATCTGGGTGCACTGACGCCCATTAACAGATAAAAAAAAAAAAGAACACTGTTCAATATAGGACCACATGGTCCACCCCTGCATTCTTCCACAATACCACAGAGGGGTTACTGTATGATAGTACTTGCAGGCCTGGCACCAAAAGCACAATATTTGGGTGCGCTGCCACTGACGCCTGTATCAGATTCATATCCTCAGAGGGGTTACGGTGTGACGGCACTGTTGGGGACGCTAAAGGACCAATTTTAAAGCACCTATTGTTCCTTTCATCCAAAGCCTGCATATATTTCACAATAATTTAGCCAAAAAAAAACAAAAAAAAAAAAAAAAAGTAAACTTTCTGCGTGTACGAAAATGTCTCCTCTTGTCATACAGACTGCCGCCCCAAGCAGTTGTTTATGGATAGATTAAAAGGAAAAGCATTTACGGTCATAAAAACAAAAAAAAATGACGTTTCATAAGTGTTTCTATACATCCTAGAAATCCGCCACTTCACGGGCAGGTTATGGGGACCTCCTAGGCACGATATTTGAAGGAATTTTTCACCCTTATTTCATGGAAAACTCACTGTCCATTTTTTTTTTTTAAACTTTTTGTCCTTGTTTCCTGTCTTCCAGGGCACTACCAGGACCCCCATACACCTTTTATGGCAAATATGTAGCATATATGCCCTCTTGGAGGGCACTCTAAAAACCGAATTTTCAGCCCCATTGACTTGCATTGGGTTCAGGTTCGGACCCGAACAAATGGGAAGTTCGTGTTCGAACCGAACTCGGGGGGTGTTCGGCTCATCCCTAATTAACACCAGCTTTTAGGCTGGGGTCAGACGAGCGTGATTTCTACGGGCTGTACGTCCGTGCAGTACGGACATCGTCAGTACGGATGACGCAGTAGTGGTCACACAGTCCGTTTTTTCACTGAAGTTATTTTTGACGGATGTAGGAGGGAAAAATAAATTACAATGAAAAAACATTCTGTCCGTCAAAAATGCTGGACGTATAAATGCAGTCCGTCTGACCTCGCTCCATCACTCACACACAAAGCTATGCAGACGTTGTGGACGTGGCGCACTCCGCACGTCCGTTCTAGCAGTATTACGTTCTTGCCTAACCTGCGTCCGTTTGCAGCATCCGTCATGCGTCCGCAGTTCAGTGCGGACGTACTTCATGTGTCAGGCTCCAATGGACTTTCTTTCATGCTATCACGGACGTACTTTTAGGCGCAATCACGGACGTGAACACTACGCTCGTCTGACCCCAGCCTTAGGAGTTGCTAAAATTATGCGCGCCAAGGCTGTGCGTTGCAAACTGCGCATAGGTTGTAATAGCATCTGCGTACCAGCGCACAAACGCATTTGCGCTCACAATGTTAAGTATAGGACGCGCAGTACAGTAAGCTCGCGCAGCATTCGCGCAGGTTCACCTGCGGTAGACGTATACGCGAATTTGAAGCGTTGAGATTGTAATACGACGTTCAGCACAAAGGGGTTTGCCCCTCGCGTTAATGCATTTTTGCGCACGCGTTAACGTTTGCGTGAAGATTGTAATATGGCCCCAAGTATAGCTTGGAGAGGGGAAGGTGTTTACATGTATTACATACACGATATACAGTATGTGTATATAAACACAAGGCCTCACACCAGCTTATATAGATTTATTTATACACCGAATATCTGCGAGATACACTTTGTCCCTTTTTCTTCTTAAAGGATTTTACCAGGAAGGATACATGGAGATTTCTCTCGTTTTCAAGTATGTCCTGGGTGGTGACTATGTACCGCTAGGCGTCTTGCCAAAGGACACTTCCTGGAGAGGTGCTCTTGCCGGGATCGAACCTGGGTCTCCACGGTTATAGACCAGTGATGTCACCTCTACTCCACCCAGCCGGCACAATTTAAGTTCTGTGTTATTACAGAGCCTAGATGCAAAGAGTGAGAAGTTGTGGACTTCATTTGCATGTCATACCCAGAGTTCCTTGCTGCATAGGAGGAATGTATCACATGAGCTCTGTAAGCAGTTCTCTGAATTGCTGGGATGTGTAAATGTACTGTGCAACTATAAACACCCAATTGTGCAGAAATGGGACAAACACTTCTTTTGGATGTTTGTCGCTGTGTTGAAGTTTATTTTATCACCATTTTGCAGCCGTTACATATAAAAAAACACCATATAAAAAGGTTTAAATCTAGCCCAGGGCGTCCTAGCAATGCAAGCCAACAAGCAACCTTCCTCTGCCCATCATTACGAGAAATCGTTTACACTAAAACAGACACCATCCTACGCGAATGAAAGCAAACACTTTCATTACAGACGTGGTTTGCAGTTTGTGGTTTGCTACGGCCTTTCCAACACAGCGAAAAGTTACGTTTGAGCTTAGACAAAGGGGGAGAAATAGAAAGTAGCAGATATTCTGGGTACAATTCAGCGTGTGAGCCTAAACCATGTATGTGAAAAATGTGTGTAAGCAAAAAAACACCCGAGTGATCTGCAGGCTAAGGCTAGGGTCAAACGAACACATTATTATTCGCAGCGACAGTCAAAAAGTGTGTCCGAATACATTGACGTATTTTTTCACCGAATGCGTGAAAACGGTCATACGATGCGCATTTTCGTGCCTGATTTTTTTACGGATCCAAACCAGGGAACTTTGGGTGTCTGGACGTTATGTTGGCTGGACATGAGCAGCGGCTGACCTCTCTTAATCACGCACACACGCCGCTATGCAGACGCAGCGCACTCTGTACGTCAGTACTAGCAGTTCTGCGTTCAAAAAAATGCATTCGTTTGCTGTGCGCGCCGCAGTACTTTGTATATTGGCTGCCATTGTCGGTCATTTGCTGCTACTGCGGCCGTGATTAAGTGCGCCTAAACACACGTTAAAAATGCGTTAGACGAACGCATTCTGAGCACACTGTGTGCCGTGCACAACTGACGTACTTTCTGACTGATGATACTGTAGACACCACACGGTCCTTTTTTTTGGACTGATCTAGATGGAAAATAAAATTTGTACATCTGAAAAACCATTTTGTCCGGCAAAAATGCAGTCTGACTACGTTCCATCACTGACACACAAAGCTACGCAGACGTGGTGCACTGTGCGTCCGTCCTAGCAGTTTGACATTCTTGCCTAAATTGTGTGCGGTGCCATGTGCGTGCGTGCGCACTTCTGTGCAGACGTACTTCGTGTGGGAGTCTCTTGATCATAATTTTATGCTACGACTGATGTTAAAATGTGCAGCAACACGGACGGAATCACTGCGTTCGTCTGACACGGGCCTAAAAGCAAGGCGCTCTGGCCAGTTATGCAAAATGCACAATGTTCCACAGTCCTCTGTGCGTACAATAAATCGCAGGAAATCAATGCCGGGTGTGCACGCAGATGAGTGGGATGCTCAGACTGTCAGTGTAGGTGCAGCAGAAGGTTCTTCTAATCTGCCCCTGCAAGCGTCACCACAACTAAAAACAAAAAAGTTTAAAAAACCCGTTGAAAGGCGGCGAGGCAGAGGAAATTGCTCACGAAAAAAAAAAAAAAAAAAAAAAACAATAGTTCCTCATACATTATCAGACGGCCATTAAAGCACTTTGACACAGTAAAAGGTACACAGTAGAAAGTGTGAAATGAACCTGCAGGGACATCCCGTGAAGTCACAGATCTGACGCGGATCAAAGCTTGTCGACGCCATTGCACTTGCTCCAGGGCTTCTGGTTCTATAACAAAATCGAGAGTCTGCACACTAAGCTTGCCAGGTCGGCCATGTTTTCCTGGACACAATTTATTCATGCCATTTGGCAGTGCATGAAAAATGCCTCCCGGCAGCATGTATAATCCATATGCTGCAGGTAAGAAAGATGACCTGCCTTGATTTCCTTCCTGCATCATATGAATTATACAAGTTGCAGGGCAGCACTTTTTCCTGTGCTCTCCCTCTGCACGAAATAGTAAAGTGTCTCCAGGAAAACATGGCCGATGTGGTGACCCTACTGCAGACCCCGTTCTACAGTTGATGCCCTCCTGCATGGCAATGCAATGGTATGAGGAGTGCCTGCGTGCACTACAGTAGACTTCGTTTGCATGCCCTACCCAGAATTCATTGCTGCACACAGAGGTGTTGCAATAGAGCCATGTGGTTAAAGCAAAACAGATTTGCTTGGACGTGCAGGTGTTTTTGCAAGGATTTATGTTATTTCTTGCAATTTTGATCACACATTTTCTTGATCTAATTCTCTGAAGAAAGTATTGGACCGTCCATGGTGCACTGGCATTCTGATCTGCCCAGACCACCACGCCAACTGTACGACCGACTGGCAAATCGTTTGAGAGCAATGGCGTGCGAACCCACTCCGGGTAATAGAGGAAAGAAATGACAGCGCTACATCACGGGGCAACTGCACAAAAGTATTTACCTGGGCACCCCTGGAATAAGAGCGGAAGATGGTGCAGAACCTGCCTTGGCCGGAGGTGTCCCTGCAGATAAAAGCAAAAGGCAGTGTTAGAAAGATAGGACTCTGCAAAACGCCAGCGCGCCTACCAACCACATAAAATCCTTTATCATAAAAGGGGGGGGGGGAAAATGGGGGGCTTGTGAGGTGCACAAAATTCATAGACAGCAGAATAGCATAAAAGTGTGTGTGTTCCCTAGAAGAAAAAAATGTAAATAAAAAAAGAAATTGCTTAATTTTTTTTTTAAAATTTTTTTTTAAAAGAAAAAAAAAAATAATAATGTTAATGAAATTCAAGACTTTCGATCCATGCATTTGGGTCTGAAAAGCTGCTGTTGGATATTGAGGATGCCATCGCATTATATAAATCTACACCAACACACAACTACTGGATCTCCCATTGTACAGCGCTAAGGAATTTGTTGGCGCTTTATAAATGCTTGCAACCGTAACTGGCTTTAAAATAAAATTAGAAAAAACAGAAACGTGACAACTTTTAACATTTCCTAAAAACTCTCCAGGTGATATAACCAAGATGATCATAGAATTCATGTCTCTGACACCCCGGCTGAAGGTCACGGTGACCCGAGCTGACGCAGGGAGAGGCTCCTCGGCGAGTGTCCTTACCAGAGCTCCAGCTTGACCCGTCGGCCATCGAGCAGGATGGTAGTGGTTTTGTAGTCGATACCTGAAAATAAAAATAGAAAATTAACACGGCACGCAGCACGACGCGGTCAAATCTGCGCGCACTTTGAATGGGCCTGTGGTAGTCTGTCACCAGAGCACTTTGGGGGATTTAACCACTTTATGGCCGTTTGCAGAGACCGCCATGACATACAGAGCAGCACCCAACAAATGTCATCTGCCGCTAGACATTTATGGATCTGGTTCCTCAATATCAGGGCATTTCATTTCATGTATAAGAAATACAAAAAGGACTGTCTTTATTTACGGTGGACACCCAATTGCATACATACGCCCCTCAATCTCTCCTCTATATCCCCTCTGTCCCACAGAAATATTTACCTTCTTGCAGCCTTGTTTGCAACACTGAGCTTTAGATTTAAAGGGCAAGTACCACCAATAAATGCAATGTCCTTTTTGTGTTTATTTGATGTTGCTGATATCTTAGGCTAAGGTCAGACGAAAGCAGTGTTAACGTGCGTTTAGCCGCACGAAATCACGGCCGTGCTAGCAGCAAATGACGTCCAATGCCAGGGAACATACGACGAACGGCCGCACGAAAGTTAGTCCGCGCAACGCAAGTGGCAAACGAACGCATTTTTTCGAGAATGTCAAACCGCTACTACTGACGTACAGAGTGCGCTGCGGCCGCATAGCGGCGTGTTTGCGTGATTAGGAGACGTCAGACGCTGCACACGTCCGGCCAACATAACGTCCAGACGCAGAAAGGGTTTTATTGATGATCCGTACAAAATCACGTACGGAAATGCGCATCGTATGACCGCTATCGCGTATTCCGTAAAAAAAAAAATACGTCCATTCGTTCGAACGCACTTTTTCACGGACAACGTGAAAAATGCGTTCGTCTGACCCTAGCCTAACATGTGTTTGTTTTCCTCTTGTATGTTTAGTTAAGAAAATATTCTCTATATGTGTCACTGGGTGCATCCATTGGGTGATATTTTCCCCATATTATTTATTTGCAAAGGATTTTACCAGGAAGGATACATTGAGATTTCTCTCGTTTACAAGTATGTCCTGGGTTCAAGAACATTGAGTGGTTACAGTTAAAGCTGCCCATTCTTGTGTCACTGGGCGCATCCATTGTGTGATATTTTGTATCTTTCCATCACTTGCTCCTCACAGTGTGGCTTTGATCATAGAATGGAGTGAATGGGTCAGCAACTCCCATCATTGTATTGTGGGGATGTATTCAAAAGGACATCACCGGGGGTGGACTTAGAAGGCTTTTACGCTCCCCGTCTTATCACATGCAGCTGCCAGCTCTTATCTTGAGTATCCTGGAGAACACAATACAGCCCTTCCATTTTACCCAACCATTCCCTCCTCCACCTCATTACTTAAATACTATAGATTAACAGCTAAACAAGTGCCACAAAGCAAAGCTGTTAAATGCTGCATTACGGGAAAACTACAAGAAAGGAAACTAGATCAAAACCCTCTTTCCTTTTAAATGCAATTACAAAGAAAGAAAAAAAAGTATGTGTTTTATAATGTGTTTATTTGTAATGCACAAGAAAATTATAGCTCAATTAATTTTTGTGTCCCTTTAAGACATTTCTAAGGCAGCCACCACCAACTAATCTCCAATTTGCAAATATTTGGGTTAAACTGCCCCCGTTCTATATACAAAACCTTTCCTGGCTGCTGCGTGGTAGGCCCCGATGTTCAATTTAAGTTTGTCAAAGACTAACCTAAACAACCTTCCAAGATACTCAGCAAAATGTGACATTTTTCCCCCCCAGCATTCAAAAAGCAGACACTCCCACCTCTTACTGCAGACCAGGAAGCGCAGTCTGCCGGATAAACAGGAATAAAGCCTAGGTGGGTGAAAATATTCATGAATATTCAAAAAAGGTACTAAAACCTATTTGCTTACATTAGTAAGGATGCTGAATTATTAAACGGTCTGGAGCGCACACACACACACCCACACACCGCATTAACGTGGGGGCTTCGTGTTAGAGATAAAAGGGGAGGTCGATTAAAAGTTACATTCTGCTGAAGAAGCCAACGCAATTATCAGATTAGGAAGTCTGGAAGGAGATCTGCTGACAAAAAACCCAGTCAAAACAAACGATAAGATGTTAAAGGCTGCGGTTTCAGAACGTCATCGGGGATTCTTCACGTTCTGGCACACAGATCTCACCATGAGACACAAAACAAAAATATAAAAAAAAAAAAGCGTGCACAAAATTACAAATTATATAATAAAACATCCATCGCGTCAAACAATGGCACCGTGAAGCTGGTATTTCATCTATACACGGAGCCAGATGTACACAAAAGCCATAGGTTTTACTCTAAACTATTTGAATCCCACTTCTAACACCAACGAAGTGCCCTCCTACAGGCTCGCTCTTCAGTTTGTCCCTTGTGCAAAAGCTGAGCTGTGATCAAGGCTCCTAGAGAGATTTAAAAAAAAATTTAATGCATACACCGTCAATCTTTTTTTTTATATTGAGCCATATCTAAGCACAGAATCCATTAATGCCACACACCACACACACACAGCCTGAAGGGCGTTACATACAGCTTTTGGTTTTTAAATAATTTTGGCCCGCTGTCACATGAGGTCAGTGGTGGAATTCCACACTTTTGGCAGCATGTCAGTGCTCAAAAGAATCAGATTTGGGAAACACCACACATATACACACACCTATATTTTCACTTTCACATGGGAGTAAATGACTGGAAACACAATGTGTCAAAAAAGGTAGTTTTACTTCCAGTAAATAAGTTTATCGAGTGACCGCATGGATTAGGTTTTCGCACAGCCATTAAAACACGAGGTTCTTTTATATATTCCAGTGTCTGTGGGTTTCCGCTCTGATCAGAGTAACGGGTTGGCTAGAGTCCGCGAGCCCCGGAGAGATGTTAATGGTGCAGAGTGATCCGGCCTGCGTTATGTGGAATCAACGTGCACGATTACGCTCGTATGATGAGACAATGTAGCCGGAGCACTCAGCTCGTAGAGCCTTTCCCAGGTGCCATTAGTGCTAAAAATGCAGCTTTTCAATCAAGCAAATAGCTTTCCCTGCAGATCCCCCTGTGCTCCAAGACAATCCTGCAGACAGGGCATAAAGATGAGGATTTAACCCATTAGGACCACGTAAGACGAGTGCACTTTTGCATCAGTCTGACCGCACTGTCTGCTGTCCGTTGTAGCTTTTCAAAGGAGTCAATAGAGAACAACACACGAAGCACGTGTGCACTTTTTTTTTTCCCTTTTTCTCAACAGTCAAAATTAACGGATACAATGTAACCACAATCTCCATTAAAAAGTACTTCAGTTAATGTGCGCTTGTCTGACCCCAGCCTTAGAGGTCTCCACCGGGAAACAAATGGCGCTATAAGCACCATAAAACAGACTGAAGGTTTGAGAAAGAAAAAAAAAAAAGGCGAATGTGTTAAAATGTATAAAGGATCCTCGAAAAACCCAAGCATGAACCGAGTATGGGCTATATTACAACCCTGGAGAAAGCTTAACCAGAGCTGCTGTAATTTAGAAACACCATGGCGAACCCTGGCACTCCAGATGTTTCAGAACTACATGTCTCATGATGACCAGCCAGCCTAAAGTGTGGCTAAGCATCATGAGACATGTAGTTCTGAGACATCTGGTGTGCCAAGGCTCGCCATCACTGCCACAGACTTTAACGGCTCTGGTTAGTTTACACCAGGATCGGAATCTGACCCTAAACTGGCAGAAACCAACTCCCTGAAACCCAATAAACGCCCGGGTAGGGATATCGCCGCCCGGAAAGTCAAGAATGACCCCTGGTAACGTATCTAGGCATCTTCTGCGCTTCTCTCGGATTAGCTTTGTCAATACTTGAGGCTTTTCATTTATTTCTGAGAAGAAAAAAAAAAACAGACGGTACTAATGCATCATAGGACATGTAGTTTAGAAAATCCTTGATCAAGGCTCACGCTCCATAGCGTACTGCATGGAGAGGCTCCCATGTAGAACACCTGTGTTACGAGAGAGAGTCACTTGGGATTTGGGGTATATGAACCTAGAGATGCTTTTGGGAGGTGTGGGTCTTTGGCGACTGCAGTGGGGTGTTTCATAAAGCCATCTAGGAGGCTCAAGACACAACCGGGACCCATTTCATATCAATGACGTGCATGGATTATGCCGTAGATTGTGCTGTTTCTACAGCAAGCCTCGTGGGCAGCTGGATGCATGGCTAGGATTACTATTTTGGGCATCTGAGCAATTCTAGAGAGTGACAATAATGGGGTACAGGCAGCACGGATTGTAAGCTCTTGAGCAGGGTCCTCTTCTACTAGTCTGTATCTAACTTGTATGTATATTTGGTTGTTTGTCACACCCATTGGTAACAAGTTCTGTAGCGCTGTACAAAGAGAAAAGTTTAGTTTTATCAATATTAGAAAAAAGGAATAGCAATGCACTCTGTGATACTAATATCAGTGCCAATACCGGCATTTGCACAAGTACTCGTGCAGATGCCACCAATACTGGAAGGCAGCACTGAGCGGGCTTGCCGGCATCCAAGGGGGTTGGGACGCTGGTGGAATGCTCTAAAAGCATTCTACCAGGCACTTGTGGCTGGCCACGTTCCAACGAGCAGCCACTTGTTGTAAACCTCCAGTCACAATCTTGCGAGATATGGGCTGGAGGTTCCCAATGAGAGATATATATATTTTCTAGTTCTGTCTATTCATGGAGAAGGCTGGATACTTCTAGTTGACGCAGCCGCCCTGGTAGGGCAAAGGCGCAAAAGTTTTTTTTTCTGCATATACGTATATTTTATTGTATCCCCAGCCAGGTATATTTTTTTTTTTCTGCTGCCCCTTTCTGTGTTTTCTTTTTTTAATCCCAAAGTGGAATTGTTCCTGGTGAGGGTATAATTAGAAACCCACCAGTCTGTCTCTTAGCGGAGAAGCCGTATGAGGACACTTAGTTTGCTTCAAAGCAGCTTTTGGTTTCAGTAGGTAGGACCCACTTAACCAGAAGTGCCGTGACAGGCGTAACACTTTAATGGCCATAAATCAGGGCTCTACAAATTTGCTTTGAATCTAGGAGCCAGCTACAAAAAAGTTAGGAGCCAATTTTTCAGCGTGGATTTGCCTTTATCAAGGTATATATCTTGATAAAGGCGAATCCTCTCCGAAATGTTGGGAATCATGCCTCTGCAACTGGGAGTTGGTACTTTGCACTGACCCAAATTATGATTTTAGCTGCTTCTATTATCAGTTTGGCCGATATATATATATATATATACAGTCAAAGGGATTCACCAGCACTGCAGGATTTCCAAAACTTCACAAAATCTATTGATTCATGCTTTTAAAATAGTCAACGTTTCAGTTTCGGAACTTTCATCAGGACAAAAACATAAGCCATAAAAGTGAGACAGATGTCATTTGCATATCCTATCCAGAACTCCTTGCTGCATATGGGGAATGTGGCACAGGAGCTCCGGGATGCAATTCATTGAATTGCTGTGATGTGCAAGTGGCTTCTGCAATAATAAAAACACATAGTGTGGAGGCTTTTTATCTCACTTTTAGTCCTCCACCACAACCCTTGTACGGATTTACCCTACAGGTCCAAGCATCCACTGCAACTGGTCATCATGCCTAGCTCCTGCTGATGGTGATCCAACAAACCAGAAACAGCGCTGTCCTAGGAGTGGCTTTGACCAGTTGCATAAACCTTATCTCTGCTACAAAGCCACAGTGTGGCATAGCATTGATTTTAGGGTTCTGTGTAATAACAGACCCAGGATGCATAAATGTGAGACAGATGTCATTTGCATATCCTACCCAGAATTCCTTGCTGCATATGTGAAATGTGGCACAGGAGCTCTGGGATGCAATTCATTGAATTGCTGTGATGTGCAAGTGGCTTCTGCAATAATAAAAAACACTATAAAAAAATATTTTTTACTTATTTTCTTTGCTCTGTTGTCATTGGACACCCTATTTACCCACCGCAGACACAGACACACACAACAGACCTCATATATTAAATACATACACCAGGGCTAGATATATTTACATTAAATGTAGGAGACAGGAAGAAAACATTGAAGCCAACTAGATGTTTTTAGATGCCAAAGACTGCTTTTAGATTGGTGTAAAATAAACTGGAAATTTAGGAGTCAGGAGTAAAATTCTAGGAGCCAGTGGCTACCAGGCTCCTGGCTTTGTCAAGCCCTGAAGTAAACCAAAACGTCTGATGTGTTTTGTTTCACATGGAGCCACAGGGGTGTGTGCGCGTGTTTTATTGGACAGGCTTTCAGCCAAACCCTAAGTTTTTCGGGAATCAGTAAGATTATAGTACTTGATATCGGTGACTACCTGGAAAAAACGAATCGTGTCCTACTTAAAAATGCTATCGGTGCATCCCAATAAAAAATGACCCAGAGCAACAGCAGTGGAGTAGGTTACCTGTGACTCTCAGCCAGTTGGTCTGACGTTTAGCCATGGTCGCCAGCCGCTGCAGTCACTGTTTTGCGAATCAGAACCTGTGACTTTAAAACGGAGCAGCCCCAGCTGACTCATGTCCCATGTGGATAGTCATGGGCCTAAACAATGGCGAGAGGAGGAATTTCTCTTGGCTCAGGCACAGCCCTGCGTATCCCAAGAGCAGCAAACTAAACAAAAATAAGATGTGCAAATACACACACGTACAAAAGCCATTTCAGAGGACACAGACGGACCTTCCACAGAGGAAAAAAAAAAAAAAAAAACCAAAAAACAAAAATAAACAAACATGGGAGGAAAAAACATCAAAAATAAAACCTTAAAACCTGATCAGGACTTTTAACACAAAGAAACATTTATTATTCCTTGAGTGCTTTAAAAGCACTTAATTACTGCCAAAGGACAGCCCTTCCTGCAAACGTCACAACTTGAGAAGATAAGAAAAATTGGGAGTATCCAAAAATAAAAAAAATAAAAAAAAATAAACGCTTTATGGTGCAACAGATAATGTGAAATGAGATTAAAGCCCCACAGAATTGCACTCACAAGATCAAATAGATTCTCAAGCGCATCAAATGTTACCGCATATCAGAATACTCCTGGAACTCCAGTCCAGGCATCACTCGCCGCAAAACCAAGGGAGAAGCTCCTCCACATGCATACAAATATATTAATGGCAACTCTAAACATTAAAAAATTATATATTATCCCTGGTTGTCTTACAGGTAAATGTGTGCACTAGGCTGCGATCGTTCACATCATTCCATTGTAAAGACTGCCTTTCTTCTACATGTTATGCAAGCTGTCAATAACACACACACACACAGGCGGAGGGTTAGGATCCAGGTCAGATGGGAAGTCAGGGCAGGAAGCCGGGAAGGATGAGCGTGCCGGTCTGACGCTACTGGACAGCAAGCCAGTCACAGCAGGAATCTGGATTGAGTATAACAATGCGGGCAGGGTTTGTTTAGAGGCAACTGAAATATGAGACAATTTCCAGGTAAATACATTGCAATCAGGTAGATTCCAGGGACCGGGAGCCGTCAGACACCCAGGGGTGTGGGTGTGATGCGATTGTCCCAATTTACTGAGCCGTCGTCAACATGCACTCATTTAATTAAAAAGAGATGTGGTTTGGAATGCTCTAGCAATAAATAATAAAAAAACAGGTCCTGTGACACTTTAATCCAAAGAATAAGAACTTTTATTTTACATAAGCTTTTATTGAATATAAAACCACCTAGTCCCCTTTATAAAGGAGTGTTGCTCAGTGGTGTAACATTTGTTCATGTAACACTGGAGACACGAGAGGACAGTCTAGAGCAGGGCTCTCAAAAATCTGGCCACCACTGATTTTTATCGACTACAATCCCCAGAATTCTTTGAATGAATTACGAGGGAGGGAAAAGGGAGAAGGGACAAGGGAAACAAAACCTACAGCTATCAAATTTAGGACTTTACTCAAAAGCTCACAATCTATGACCTCGGCTATAGATCCAAGAGTAAAGATTAGGGATGCGCCGATAGCACTTTAAGACCGAATACCAATACTTTATTTCAAGTACTCACCGATACCGAGTACCGATACTTTTATTTTATGTCATGTGACGCTTTCCAATAAGAACAGACCTCATACAGATATTGCCCCTCCCCAGCTCGTGCAATTGCCCCCCCCCCCCAGCTCACCTGGCGATCTCCGAATTCATACTTAAGACTTTCCCGGTGTCGCTCAGGAAGGTCTTCGCGCGTGCGCTCGTTGGAAGGCCCCACCAGCTGCAATCATGTGATCGCGGCTGGGGGCCTTCCAACAAGCGCACGCGCGAAGACTTTCCAGGCGTCACTCAGGAAGGTAAGTATGAAAGAACGCGGAGAGCAGCTGCAGGGCCTGTCAGAGCATTCGGACAGCCGCCCCAGCCCCTCGGATGCCGGCTTCTGGTATCAGGGGAAATATCGGGGGTATTGCACGAGTACCAAGCACTCCTGCAGTACCCTAGTATCAGTGCAACCCTAGTAAAGATAAAAAAAAAAGTCATGAAACAACTCAAGCCCCTATACAAAAGTCAGGAGTAAAACTCCAGAGGCAAGGGGAAAGCAAAGTGTATATTTGTGTGTCCACGTGCCACATATCGGTCGCGTCCACGTCACAAGCCTTACCGTTACTGTAGGAATAAGGAGACTCTGATGCGCCATCCTGCAGACTCTCCAGGATCTCCCCCTTGCCCACATCGCTGTCACCGACCAAGAGGAATTTTAAGAGGTAGTCGTAGCTCTTCACTGGGCTGCCCTGAGCCCCCATTCTCCCTCTCAGGAGGTCGCAAAGGCAATCTTCATGTCAGCCCTCCTGGGTCACCTCTCCCAGGTAAGGAGAGCCACAGACTGCGGTGAAAAATGTAACGAGAAAAAAGGTATCCCTTTGCCGAGGCTTTTCCTGTAATTCCTTCCAATGGAGGACGCGACGGATGCGGCTCTGCTGAGGTTTTATATAGAGTCTCTCCTCACCCTTTCAGCAACAGCGATTCCCTTGAGGCCGGCAGCACTGGGAAACCTGCACGACACAAAGAATAAAAAAAACAAACAGGATGAAGCAAGCTGTGCAAAAGTTTCAAGTCACAACGTAAAACATCTCTGCGAGCCAGATTCACAATAACAACTGTGTGCTATTAGAACAGAAAATAACACACACACACACACACACACAATGTAACACAAGCTTAGAGTGTAAAGTATCAAACAGAACCATAAAAAGACAGGAAACGTTTGTGAAAAACCTTTAAAACGACACCGGTGTCCCTCCTCGGTCACGCCTGCTCTGCTGCGCGGAAGGATGGAGGCTAACATGCATAAAGATCTATTCTCTCCCAGGGATAATGATGGAAGGAAGGGGCGATGCTTTTCTTATTTTGGGAGGAGGGGAGAGTGGGGGGGCCGGGCAAGAGAACCACTCCTTGGCAGGAGAAAGGGACTCCCAAGTAAATCTGCATAAAGAGCGAGCTGCCGGCAGATGGGCTCATTTCAGTAACCTCTGCGGGGCAGCACACAATGAAGAGTGAACCCCCCCTTCTTACAATGAAGTGAAGGGAGGGCAAGATCCCCCTACCCAAAACAACACATGCCATTTCCCTGAGGAAAAAGAGGATTTTAATATTCATTCAAAAGCTACGGGTCACAGCGGAAAATGGAAAGGATAAACTCCTGCCATGCAGGGCTTTGCTAGGATTGGAAAAACAGGGACGGGGGGGGGGGGGGGATAAGTGTTTTTCTAGCGGGGAGACACAGCGTCCACACCTGCCACAGACACACAGGACAAAAGAATGAATTTCAGATGCATGAAAAGGGAGAGGGGAGAGGGGGGGGTGAGGAAATAGATTAATTGGTATATCCCCCCCAGACAAAGGAAGAGCGCAGGTTACACCGAGAAGTCCAGGCACTGCATGGCAGGATGGAGGTGATGAGACATTGAATCTTTCCATGAGATACAGAATGTCAGCACAAGCCGAGCTCAGGGAGTTACTGGCAGGACGGTCTCTGGGGAGTACGCGGTATAGAGTCAAAACAAAAACATCCGCAGCAAGAGGCAGATCCACGGAAACACGAGAAACGGCCAGATGGGACACCCGGATGGGGAAAGCAACAAAAGAACACGCAGGGTAATACTTTACATACAGGATAGAGGAAAGAGATGGAGGCCGCCGGAGAAAAGAGAGGCCGCCAAAAAGAAGGAGAGGCCGCTAAAAAGAAGAATAAGAAAGAGGCCAACAAAGAATAAGAAGAGATGGAGGCTGTTAAGGGCGGGGCGGGGCGGGGGGGAGAAAGCACATAAAACATGATTAAACACAGGAGAGGACATACCTGAGATGTAAACAGAAACCAGACTGAACATCAAAAATAAAATATATTACAAATAAAACCTAGGCCTGAAAAGACTGACAGAAACAAACACCAGAGCGCTGCTTCACACCATTGGGATCATTTCCAGAGAAAGCGTGGATTATGTGATCAGGATAATTAGAGAAAACGCACACGGGCTGCGGGCCAGTCATAAAATGACTATACACATATACATGAACAACAGCGACAAACACACCCAATACACAGAACCGGTTTCTTACTGAAGCCAATAAGCCGACTCTAAAATGTGCAAGAACAGGATAGCCTGCTGGAAAACCCCCCGCGGCCGGGCCGGCGTCTAACCAGATTCACAGCCACTTCATATCTGCACCCCACCATCCAGCAACTCCCCCCACCTGTTTAACGCACATTATGACTGCATGACAGCCAGTGTCGAAGAATGCTGGATTACCGGCTCCCTCGAATGATCAGTCAGTGCATTAATGTAACAGCTACTACCCTTTCTATATCACTGTTACATGGAATAGCCTCCCAGTGGGGGCAGCAACAGTGATATAGAAAGGGTAGTAGATACTGCTCCCACTGGGAAGCTATTCCATATATCTACTACCCTTTCTATATCACTGTTGCTGCTCCCACTGGGAGGCTATTCAATGTAACAGTGATATAGAAAGGGTATTAACTACATGGAATAGCCTCCCAGTGGGAGCAGTGATGCATGGAATAGCCTCCCAGTGTGGTCAGTATCTACTACCCTTTCTATATCACTGTTACTGCTCCCACTGGGAAGCTACTCCATGTAACAGTGATATAGAAAGGGTAGTAGATACATGGAATATCCTCCCAGTGGGGGCAGTAACAGCGATATAGAAAGGGTAGTAGATACATGGAATAGCCTCCCAGTGGGAGCAGTAACAGTGATATAGAAAGGGTAGTAGTTACTGCTCCCAGTGGGAGCAGTATCTACTACCCTTTCTATATCGCTGTTACTGCCCCCTGGGAGGATATTCCATGTAACAGTGATATAGAAAGGGTAGTAGATACATGGAATAGCCTCCCAGTGGGGACAGTAACAGTGATATAGAAAGGGTAGTAGTTACTGCTCCCAGTGGAAGCAGTACTACTACCTTTCTATATCACTGTTACATGGAATAGCTTCCAGTGGGAGCAGTAACTACTACCTTTCTATATCACTGTTACTGCCCCCACTGGGAGGCTATTCCATGTAACAGTGACATAGAAAGGGTAGTAGATACAGGGAATAGCCTCCAGTGGGGGCAGTAACAGTGATATAGAAGGGTAGTAGATACATGGAATAGCTCCCAGTGGGGGCAGTAACAGCGATATAGAAAGGGTAGTAGATACATGGAATAGCCTCCCAGTGGGGGCAGTAACAGTGATATAGAAAGGGTAGTAGATACTGCCCCCACTGGGAGGATATTCATGTAACAGTGATATAGAAAGGGTAGTAGTTACTGCTCCCAGTGGAAGCAGTATCTACTACCCTTTCTATATCACTGTTACTGCTCCCACTGGGAAGCTATTCCATGTAACAGTGATATAGAAAGGGTAGTAGATACTGCTACCACTGGGAGCAGTAACTACTACCCTTTGTATATCACTGTTACTGTCCCCACTGGGAGGATATTCCATGTATCTACTACCCTTTCTATATCACTGTTACTGCTCCCACTGGGAGGCTATTCCATGTAACAGTGATATAGAAAGGGTAGTAGATACATGGAATAGCCTCCCAGTGGGGGCAGTAACAGTGACATAGAAAGGGTAGTAGATACATGGAATAGCCTCCCAGTGGGGGCAGTAACAGTGATATAGAAAGGGTAGTAGATACTGCCCCCACTGGGAGGATATTCCATGTAACAGTGATATAGAAAGGGTAGTAGTTACTGCTCCCAGTGGAAGCAGTATCTACTACCCTTTCTATATCACTGTTGGAATAGCCCCCAGTGGGGGCAGTAACAGTGACATAGAAAGGGTAGTAGATACATGGAATAGCCTCCCAGTGGGGGCAGTAACAGTGATATAGAAAGGGTAGTAGATACTGCCCCCACTGGGAGGATATTCCATGTAACAGTGATATAGAAAGGGTAGTAGTTACTGCTCCCAGTGGAAGCAGTATCTACTACCCTTTCTATATCACTGTTACTGCTCCCACTGGGAAGCTATTCCATGTAACAGTGATATAGAAAGGGTAGAATACTGCTACCACTGGAGCAGTAACTACTACCCTTTGTATATCACTGTTACTGTCCCCACTGGGAGGATATTCCATGTATCTACTACCCTTTCTATATCACTGTTACTGCTCCCACTGGGAGGCTATTCCATGTAACAGTGATATAGAAAGGGTAGTAGATACATGGAATAGCCTCCCAGTGGGGCCAGTAACAGTGACATAGAAAGGGTAGTAGATACATGGAATAGCCTCCCAGTGGGGGCAGTAACATGATATAGAAAGGGTAGTAGATACATGGAATATCCTCCCAGTGGGGGCAGTAACAGTGATATAGAAAGGGTAGTAGATACATGGAATAGCCTCCCAGTGGGGGCAGTATCTACTACTGGCTATTCCATGTATCTACTACCCTTTCTATATCACGGTTACTGCCCCCACTGGGAGGCTATTCCATGTATCTACTACCCTTTCTATATCACTGTTACTGCCCCCACTGGGAGGATATTCCATGTATCTACTACCCTTTCTATATCACTGTTACTGCCCCCACTGGGAGGTTATTCCATGTATCTACTACCCTTTCTATATCACGGTTACTGCCCCCACTGGGAGGCTATTCCATGTATCTACTACCCTTTCTATATCACGGTTACTGCCCCCACTGGGAGGATATTCCATGTATCTACTACCCTTTCTATATCACGGTTACTGCCCCCACTGGGAGGATATTCCATGTACCGTTATTACTTTCATCGCTCCCAATGAGAGGATATTCCAGGTAATATGTATTACACATGTTGCAGGGCAGCACTTTCTCCTGTACTAGTGAGAGGTAATTGTATATAAAAACCCAAGGAAAAAGGGACTTTGATAAGCAGGAAACCCTGTGCCAAGGGGAAAACAGCAGCAGGTATGAGGTGGAACTTACCCACAGGGCCCAGCGGCTCCTGCCTAGGAAACAGGTTTCTTAGCGCAGCTAAGCGAGTCCAATGCTTCGGCCTGCACCGGATATACACAAAGCAGTGCCGCCTCCGTGTTAGCACCCTCACAACAACCTCCCCCCTCTCTCAGCCGCACTCCCCTTCCACCGTGACCAGGTACACTGCGCATGCGCCGGCCAATACGGGTCAAGTCACCCGACGACCAATCACGCCCTCTTCCACGAATCTCATCCTCCAATGACAGCGCGTCTGACTGGAACAGCCACCCAGTCCCTCACGGCAAAGAAAACGCATGCGATTGGGTCATTCCATACCAACGTGAGCATGAGGATCACTGACACTATCAGCAAAGGGAAGGACTGCTGGACAGACTGCCCCTTAGTCACGCCCTGCTTCCGGATTGGTTGACGTTCAATAGGAAATACGCATAGACAGCGATGATGATGATAGAGTCTGCGGAAGTCGGCTTGTAGGGCTGGACGCTCTATCCTCACGGATGGTTGTTGCTGTTTTTAGGATTTTTTTGTGTCTTTTTCGCAAATTAGTTCTTAATAGTTTTATATATTTATTTATTTTTTAAAAATTCACTTAAAAGCATGTTTAGAGCAAAGCCCATCATGGTTTTATATTAATAGGTTTTTCTATTAAATTATTACCCCCCCTTTGTCCATAAATAATTGGTGTGACCCTGCTGGCAGCCTCTGCCCCATTACTTCAAGACATTTTACTCACCTTTTGTCCCTCGCCACACCGGCTCAGGGGCTCCCAAACCTGGCAGGCAGGAAATGCAAAATCCCGGCTGTCTGGTTTCACACGATTGGGCGGAGGAAACTCACATGCAAAACCGGCTTCACAGGCCCCGTTCACACCTAAGCGTTTTAAAGCGCGTTCCTGCGCGCGATAAAAAGGTATGAACGGGAAAATCCCATGATTTTCTATGGGACCCGTTCACACCTAAGCGTTTTAAAGCGCCAAAAGTAGTACGGGAGCTTATTTGGTGCGTATAGCAACGCGTTTGCAGCCATAGACATAGCCGTGAACACGCTGCAATGCGCGTTTTTCATATGCGCGATACGCACGTAAAAAAAAAAACCACGTGTATTGTGCGCATATAAAAAACACCTAGGCGTGAACCCATAAGGTGAACGGTCCAGGATGGGGACTCTAACATCAGGGTGTGCAGAGTGTTACTTTAACCCCTTCAGTGCTGAGCAATTTCACCTCTGTGCACTGAGCTCGTTTTTACAGTTTCTGCTCATCGTGTTTAAACGCGAGTTGAACAAGTCACGTTTTATTATACGGCCCAAACAAATTATATATCCCCCCCCGCAGATTCATAATATATCATTATTATATGTATACATCATGTCTTGCCTGAATGTTAGAAAAAAAAAAAAAAAGTAATAAAATTTGAATTTCCAATTACCTACAGCATGTAAAATTATTATTTTTTCACATTTTATTATCATCCCTGGTTTGGTGGTTATATAATCTATGGGGTACACTTGCTAAAAAAATTAGAAATGGGAACCATTACGTGATTTTAGCCAAAACCCCAAACAATATAAATCGTTAGTGCCGTATCATTGTTCACGTAATTGAAATGTGAACAATAGTGCTGCATTAATAAAAATAAAAAAAAATGTGTTTATGATTTATACTTTTAACATGGACATGTTTGGTATCATCAGAAAGGCCATGCAGATCGGGAGATAAGGGGGTGCAAAGGACCCCCCCCCCCCCGTCTCCACCATAGGGAAACCCCGTTGCAGCTAGGGGTTCATTCTAACACCGATGTCATTGCACCATACGATTCAAATAGAACACCATTATAGCAGCTGGCAAGGAGTGATCAGCTGCTGTACTTTAATATTAGTATTACTGTATTAAAGTACAGCAGCTGATCACTAATTGCCAGCTTCTATAACGGTGCTCTAGTTTAATAGAATAATAAATGTTTTAATTAAATTGGAAAGGAAAAAAAAAAGAACTATACCTTTCTCATTCACGTCACAAAGCGCGAGGCAGTATCTGACAGGTCAGATGCTGCCTCAGTGCTTTGTGCAGTCGTGGCGATGGGCTGGAGTGTCATCATGACAACGTATGCCCAAGATTGGATGAGGCATTATGTGACAATCCGTATTTTGAAGTGCCTCCTCAGTTTTGCGCATACATCACTCCAGCTGATTGACAGATCAGGTGGCGTGACGTCACGGCAGCGCATGCGCAAATCTTCGGAGGCACTATCCGAAGGAACACGGGGCTGTATTAAAACACGTTTTACACGCTGAAGCGTCAAACCGAGCCCCTGACCGGGACAGAAGATCAGGCACATGGCAGAGTGATTTCTAAACCATTAAAAATGAGGAAAAAATGATCCTAAATAAAACCAAAAAAATATATATTGCTTTTAACATGGAATTAAATATCCGCTGACGCTTTCGATGTTGCAGCGACAGGTCAACTTTAAATCCTCCCACTGAAACCGGTCTTTAACAGAACACACAAATGAGAAAATAGTGCAGACGCAAAAGAAGTGCAACATAAACACGTGGGGGAGAGTGGTCTTAAAGGAAGCACCTTATTAATGTGTCACTTTAACCAGTGGCCCCTGACCTAAGGGACAGACTGATCGTCATTCTCCTGAATTGTCATTATTCGTGCCCCCCAATTCTCAGGGTGAAAGATTATGTACCCCCCCCCCCCATGAAAGAGAGGCCCTACTTTGGAATATATACGGGAAAAAACAGTGATAACCAGAGCGTCTATAGTGCCGGCATTTAGAGCGGCTGAAAGAATGCAGTAGAAGACTGTCAAACCATGTCATGTCAGTCAAACCTCAGTACATCTAAACAGCCTACAGTTCTGGCCACCGAGATGTTTCTTTACATCCAATCCCTTACATTGTGACTGCTGTGTCATGTGATCAGTTTTAACAGACCGAAAAAAAAAGAAGAGCATTTGCTTCCAAATAACGAGTTACAGCTCATTGCATTATGACCTCACATGACCATTGTGACCTCACTCTAGCAGTGTAAAGGTCACTACATGGCAATGGTGGCTCATTCTTTGCGAGAATCGGCACTTGGCGAAAGCTACACTGCTCTACTAGCAAATCGAGGTACGAGTTAAATCTTTTACTTCTACAAATTCTAAGACTTTGCCACATCATCGCAAGACACTGACTGAGTGGACCCACCAAGCCGAGACAATGAGCGCTGGATCCTCCGGGGCCGGCTCATCGGATGGACGCCTCCACTCCTCCTTATCTATGGATGATCCTGAACCAACCATTGAGATCATGGAACAGGATCTGTTGTGCCCTGTTTGATGAACCCAAAGTCCTGTGCTGCGCTCACAGCTTTTGCAAGACCTGCCTGGACGGGGTGATTCAAAACAGTGCCGTGACCATAGCAAACGTGACGGCGACACCATCATCTATAACATGTCCTGTTTGCCGTATGGAGACCTCCGGTACTGGACCAAACGGTCCGAAGGACAACTTTGTACTGAGAGGCATCGTGGGCAAATACGAACAAATTATGGAGTCCCAGAAGATCTCAACATGCGAGGTGCACGCCATGCAGCCCCTGAACATGTATTGTTCAACGGATCACGAACTGATCTGTGGGGTCTGCGCTACCAGCAAGGAGCACAAAGGGCACGTCTTCTCCTCCTTGCCTAAAGCTGCTAATCAAAAGAAGATCTTACTTGAGGAGCTGATTCAGGAGCTGGAGAACAGACCAGATCTCCTCCCCACCATCAACACCTTAAAGGCCAACAGGGATAAAGCTCTTCAAGAACGGTCTGACCTCAAAGATCAGATATCGGCCTACATTGGCAACCTCCATCATATCTTGGATCAGAGGCAGAACCTAATTATCACCAACCTGGAAGCCAGGATGGCTTCCCTGACACGAGAATATAACGGTGAATTGGGAAGAATAACATGGGTCCACAATAAGCAGAGGGATGCGCTGGAGATGACCAGAGGATTGAGGAGCGCATCTGAACCACTTACATTCCTGCAAGAAATGCGATAGAAGGTCAGTTTGAGGCAGGAAACCCCTAATCCAACTGTCACTGGCCCAACAGACAGCGGCTCATTGAGAAACTTTGATGCGAGAACATGGGACTCCATCAGACTGGGAGCCAGCCCAATATCTCCAGAGGACACGCCGCGCACCATCAACAACATCCAACTCAACCTTGGCACGGTCTGCTGGGGTCCTGCTTTTCACGCTGATGATGGCAGCGTTCTTCGCCACCTCTTTTAAATGGTCCTAGCCAACACATGTCGGATCATGTGAAGGGAGAAGCAAGTGACCCCGGTCTGGGCTATTGGCATCTGACAGTGAACAAGATAGCTGTCCTGGGAGAAAGATGCCAAGACTTTACCATGTGGTTTAGGAGTCGTGCAGCTCAATATGTTAACTCTATGATATGGAAGAGAGGAATGAAGAAAGAGATCCTACAACTGGGCTGGGAGAAGAAGGACACACCGACTCCATCCATCATAAAAACCACAGGCAAACCAGAGGAGAAGCCAGAGCGGACAGGGCAAGTGTACCCGACGCCCTCAAGCAACAGCAGGGAGATGACATATGCGACCATGTCCAACAGCCAAGACCTGCAAACGAACGATCTGCTGAGAGTCACCTGGCTCTCCACCGACGCGGACACATGCTGCTCTCCTACGTCTCTAAAGCCATTAGAAAGGCAGCCGAGCGCGTGTCTGATTACTGGTGGATTATGGTCAAGGAAATCCATCACTTGGGTGGACGCTGCCACACCTATATCCGGGAATTTGCAGATCTTCTGTACGAGTTGGCATAGATTGATCCAGGGAGGAATCCGGTTGCCCTTGTGGAACCAAGAAGGAATTTTTTCCCTTTTTGGGCACATTTTGGATGATGCACCAAGAGGGGCTTTTTTGCCTTCTTCCGGATCGGCAGCAGCCGTAGAGCTACGTGGAAGATTGAACGTGATGGCCCACAATCACGAAGACTTTCTAGCAGAAGAAAACGTGATCCTTTTCTCCCATTGAATAAAGAATGTGACTTTTATACACAGTATAGTTGTTTGTGTTCTCTCCGGGTTGAATCGCTGTGTGAGCCTCCACCAGGGGCTTCTCTGAATAAAATGCTTTTGGAGGATAAAGCTAAAAGGTACGATCATTAAAAGATGCTGGATGGAAGTTTGATGATTTGGTTTGGTTGTATAAAAGCGCAGTTCCTTGGTCGCTGCCCACGCAGGACAGAACAGGTTTCTGGTTCCTACACGTTCCGTGAATCCATGTCTATGAATGTGCCGGGGGGGTCTTCACCCAGGGATAGGAGGATTAATTTGCCTAGTCTTACTCCTGCCTCCACTGCTCATCGGGTGGAAATAATCAAAGTTTATGGGTTCACTTGCAGGGAGCAGGTCAATAACCAGCAGACCATGGACGGTGAATATCCAGTAGGTCACGGTTATTGACTTGCCACATCAACTCAACACGTTTCTGCAGCAATCTAAAGCTAATCCTCTGCCGCCGGGGGCCTAACAAGGTCCAAACATCTGTCCAGGAGTGGTTTTAATACCATTGCATCCCCTAACCCAGAGGTCAGTAATCCTGGCCTACTAAACCGCATCTCCCATGATGCCCAGCAGGATGGCCGAGTCTCATGAGAAACCATCTGGAGGGCTAAAGTTACTCACCCATGTCATCTCGTTACAGGGTTCTGGTGGCATGTGGGAGAGGTCGTGGACCCCTCTTCCCTGTCCTACCCAAGCACTCATACGAACCCTATAACAGGCACAGGGTGCAAAACAGTAGTTGGCATTTTGGTATTAACTTTCATTGAAAAAACTGTTCATAGAAGGAAAAAAAAAAACATCTGCAGAATTGTCACTGCATTACAGAGAAAGCTACGTTTTTCAACGCGCCTATCTTATCCACGGCCAGGAGGTGGCGACATTCACAGCGGACGCCACCAGGAAGCAGATCCCTCCAGTGCCTTAAGGATCAGCCACCACAATGTATGTTGGCACCGCTTCTACACACGCACAGCAACAACACAGCCGTAGTGAAACATGACATCCCAGATGTTTAGGAACTACATGTCCCATGATGCTCAGTCAGAGCTCTGGACTGCTGAGCATCAAGGGACATGTAGTTTTTAAATATCTGGGGTGCCAAGGTTCCCCGTTACTGATCTACACCCTCAAAAAAGGCAAAGTACAACAGCCACACACCGGCAGGGGCACACAGGTACGTGACGTGGCATTTTCTACACCAATTTTAATTTATTTTCAGTATGCAATGGGCATCCAAAACAAAAACTAATAAAAATCATCAAAAATCAGTTGTAAGAAGCAGATTGGCATTCCTCCCTGAAAGAAAATCGATGCAAGAGTCGTCTTGTTGCCAGATTAAGATTTAACCAAAAAGAAAACACATGGCAAAAAGAAAACAGCGTGGCTGGGATTATTCGGCGTGACCCGGAGCGGCTGCCTGCACGCCGTCAATAAGTAGTGTAGCCTGCGCAGGTCCGCGCTCCAGGTGACCAGGCTGTCAGTATGAAAACGTGGGAAACGTCTGTGGACATAGAAATGATAAATGCTGTCGATCGAGCCACTTGGGAAATGGGTTTGGGCAGGGAGTAATGGGGGAAAGTAAAAACCCCCCAAAAAAACATAGCTTTTATTCGGATTTATGGCTGAAGCGGTTGCAGAGACGAAGCTGCAACGTATGAAATTTAAAAATGTAAACTAGATTCTCTGCGTTCACCTCTGGCTCCTACAAAGAAAAAAAAAAAAAAAAACATGATGCTGCCTTTTCCACTCCACGGGATGCTTCGAAACGGCAAAAAAAAAAAAAAAGGGCCAGGCCTCTTTCCGTAGAGAGAGGGAGGGTAATGGGGTGTCGTTGCAAGGATGGGTACGGGCGTCCGGGTGTGGGTTGAGAAAAGGTGGTGTGGTTTGTGGTTCTTTCCAGCGTCTCGTGTCCTGTGCCAGAGGTGAACGTAACTTCAAAAATACTGCCATTTCCCTAACACTGTGTCCTTGATGGCGTCCACGTACTGAGCGGGAACCCAGTATACCCAATAGTAAGAGGCTTCGGTAGGACCCAGCTGGAACGCCTGCAGGAGAAAAAAATAAAGTCATAAATGTGGCTGGACTTGCCACAAGGCATACCGGGTATTTGCCCGATGGGCCGGTGCAGCCAGTTCAAATTCACTGATGGTACATAAGAGACCTGATTTGGTTTGAGTAGATCGACTGGGAGAGATGAGGAGCAATCATGGGGGTGTAAGGGGGCCATTATTTGGGTGAAAAGGGACTGGTTGTGTATTGTGGCCAATTTGGGGGTATAAGGTGAAGGATTTGATGTAGGGACGTTTAAGAGGACAGGTGTGCAAGAATATTAATGTGAGGTGTAGGCAGGCTGCAGTGGCAACTGGTTGTATCTACGAGTGGATTGGGGTTGTCAAGGGGACATTGTTGGACCGACTCGTGGACTGGGAACAGCACTGGGACCATCATGGGACCTGGGATGCCTCTGGTCTTTGAAATAGGAATAATTATTCTATATTAGGCAGGAAATAAATAACTGGGGATGTCCCAATGTAGCTATTTTTGGGCAGCCCATCCAATCCAGATCACATACAGGGTTATTCAGAGAGTGTGAAAAGCAGGAGAATGACTGGAGAATGAAAAATTCTAGGTCAAAATAGCCAAACCAGAAAAATTCTCCCATTTATCTCACTTTCCAAATCGGCTATTTTGACCTAGAATTTTCCATTCTCCAGTCATTCTCCTGCTTTTCACTCTCTCTGAATAACCCTGATAGTGTTAGAGATCGGACGAGTCCCAGCCCGATACTGGACAACCAGTGGCCAGATGGCAGCTCCCTCGCAAAAGGGAATTTGGCATTCACTGGCAGCGTCTCCCGTGCCTGCTGGTGGGTCATGGAGCAGGCGGCACCAGACTCCAGCAGGAAGGCTTGTGGGGTCTTCCCCGCCTCCTCCATGGCAGGGAAAACGCTGCAGAGGCTGTGGGACTCGATTTAGGCGGCTGGAAGTCTCGCTGCTCGCCATGCCTCTGACTCAAGGATCGAATCGTCTCGAAGAAGCAGATACTCGAAAAATGCAGAGATCGGGACCTGATCCTAAGGATCGGATCTGGGCATCCTTATGAATATCCAGTGTAAAGGAGGACCAGTGCTTCATTTAATAGGATTCATCGATGGAGAGAAAGTTAAAAAAACACTAAAAAGTCCCTGTAATTCAAAATTTACCTTGGTTTGGACCATACCCTCCCTCCCCACGCATTCCGCACTTACCATCATGTTATAATCATCATGATCTTCGATTGGCTCAGTGATCACATTCTTGATGGAACCCATGGGGATTTTTTCTGTTCTTTCTGCGATGGGGGGGGGGGGGGAAGAAAAAAGAAAGAATGGAATTAAAACGATAGCAGAGGAAAACCATCGGGTGGAATGCACGATTTAAGGCAGGTAGTTAGATTCCCCCTAAAAGGGACACTGTACCCACCATGGCCCCCTACGTTTATTTAAGTTATGGTGGCAGGATCCTGTCCCCCCTCCCCATTTCCATCCATCTACTGTGACAGTTCTGCAAAGCAGGGCTTTACCTCTCAATGGCTGCTGCGCCACCTCCTTACTCATCGGTGCAAGGTTGTATGTCCAGAAGGAGTCAGCAGATTGAGCAGGTGACAACCCGCCGACACATAACGAGCCTCCTGGGAATGACTATGCATGCCGGCTGCGCACGCGGCAATTGCAGGCACTCCGCTATAAATAATAAAACCGGGCTACCCGCTTTGTTGTGTGCAGTGTCCCTTTAGGTTCTCCTTAGTCACATGACCCCGTAACCTTAAGTCTCTCGCGTCCGACTACCACATAGTAAAATATATAGATTTTAAGTATAGGTTGTTATTCTTCATTAAAAGATTGAAATAAAATGCAAATTTGCTCATTTTTATGTTAATGCTTTACAGAGATATCACTGGGAGGAAAGGTTCTAAACTCTACATGGCGTCCCTTAACTAGCAATGTCACACGGGTCTGTTTTATCATTATACAGGCAGAAATTGCCTTTGTGTCAGTAAATGTGCTGCAGACCGAAAATAAAATGGTGAGATCTCCGGCTTATGGGGGTTTGTAGTGATCAGAATGAGATTATTAGCAATGCAATATCTGTATGTGCTGCATAATGCCTGTGTATGGCAATTACAGCAACACCTTGTATCTGTATGTGCTGCATAATGCCTGTGTATGGCAATTACAGCAACACCTTGTATCTGTATGTGCTGCATAATGCCTGTGTATGGCAATTACAGCAACACCTTGTATCTGTATGTGCTGCATAATGCCTGTGTATGGCAATTACAGCAACACCTCGTATCTGTATGTGCTGCATAATGCCTGTGTATGGCAATTACAGCAACACCTCGTATCTGTATGTGCCGCATAATGCCTGTGTATGGAAATTACAGTAACACCTTGTATCTGTATGTGCTGCCTAATGCCTGTGTATGGCAATTACAGCAACACCTTGTATCTGTATGTGCTGCATAATGCCTGTGTATGGCAATTACAGCAACACCTTGTATCTGTATGTGCTGCATAATGCCTGTGTATGGCAATTACAGCAACACCTTGTGTCTGTACAGTACAGGGTTTGTACGTGTGTCTATGTGGTTTCGCTGGCAGCACAGGAGGGCAGAGCAGGGGTATTGCCAGTTGGAGGCTGATCCTGCTCTCTCCTGTCAATCAGTCCTCAGCATCGAGTCTCTGCGATCAGTCAAACCTTTATGTGCACAAAAAGTGACTGACCAGATTGGTGTGTGTGTGAATAGACACGCAAGCACAAACACGCTCACCTTTTGTACCGATCCACAGCTGGTCTTGTTCCAGTTTGAATGTCAGCCGCACTTTTCCTCCAGACTTATTGTACATACCGGATATCGGGGTGGTGGGAAGACGTTCCTGTAAGGAGAGGAGAGGTACCGGGGATGGTTACCGGATTTACCTGCAGCTGGAGAATGAATTAAATTCACACGTAATGGCTGAAAGACCAGGGTTTTCATTCAAGGTCCACCTATCAATCATAAAAGATTTAACTCCCATCTCACAGCAAGCGCATGGGATTCCACACCATGGGACCGGCTCAAAGCATCAGTCCGCCGGCACCCCTCTCAGGGAACTCTTCCCCACATTGTGCCACTGACAGGTGTATTTTACCACGAGCTGGACCCACTGTCTAGCCTAGAGATGGGGAATCAACTGCATCCTTTCCCCTGTTGCAGAACAACTTTTACAGTTTTCCCATAATTCTCTGCCACACAAGGCAGGGGTCTGCAGGATGACATCCCAGGTGTTTATCCAAGAGTGGCACGCGCTTGCCCACTAGCCATGAGATTTGGATTATGGGTAAGAGGTGTCAAAAAATTTATTTTTCCTCTGCCTGAGCAGCACACGATCGGAGTCAGACACGATCTGGACAGAATGTAACAGGTAGATCCAAAACATTTGGGGTGCCAAGATTTACCAATACTGCCGTAGGGAATTGATCATTTAGGAGTTGTACAAAATCCAACATTTTTTGGGAGGTTAGGGTCGACTCGTGGACCAGGGCTGTGTATTTACAAAACTGACAACACACACACTTTGCAAACCGTCAGTGAAAGGCCACGAGTCAGATCCACGATGGAAATTGGGTAGAGCGCGCTTTTTACCTGCACTCCTTTCAGTGACGGCATCACATCCTCGGGTTTGCCTTTGTCCAACACTTTTCTATGTAGCTGAAGGAAACAAAAAACAACTGTAAATAAAAAATTACAAGTTCTAGAAAGAAAGAAATCCTATCCGAAGCAATGGATCCCGTTTACATCACGCGAGCGACAGAATAATAGATCTGACAGTTCGCAACGTCTGGCTGTGTGACACGCCGTCTTCCCGATCACCCGGCGGCTCTACACTGTGACGTGGAAGAACTGAGATGAATTGAACCGCGGGAAGCCTTATTAACGGAGTTCGTGGTGCTGAAATACTTAAGAATCTCATATACGAGTGCCACTTTATGAGCAGCCGTGACTTGCTCCATGGCCAAGCAGGCAATCATCCTAATGCACATGGGCGTTGGGATGACGTGCACAAAATGTGACGTCAATGACCCAAAATGCACCGTGTCCTCAAATCTGCCACATTTGGAATTTAAAAAAAAAATAATAATAATAATTTATACAACATATAATAAAAATAAAAAAAATTCTATATATAAAATTTTAAATATAAATCTATTTTTCTCTTTATCTTTTCTTATATAAATATTTCAATTTTTCGTACAACACATTTTAAATAAATTTATATATAAAAAAATCTCTTTATTAGAAGACAATATATACATTTTAAGTTTATATATAGAAAGATAAAAATGTATTTTTCTTATATATATATATATATATATATATATATATAAAAAATATCTCTTCTATAATTATATATATATATTTCTATTTATAGAAGAAATATTTTTTTTATATATATTATATACACACAAATGTATTTATAAATAAAAGACAGACGGGATAGGTTACACTGTACGGGGTGACAGATCTTTCTCCTGTTTATTTAATCTGTCCTAAGTGTTGAGTAGTGGATTCATCCCGAGCAGGGAAACCCACGGTTCCGTATTTGTCGTCATTTTACCTTCTGTCTCTGAATTCATCTCAAATCTCCCTTCCTCCTCCCCAGCACTGAACAAAGTGTCTGGCTGACAGACACACACACACACACCACGGAGCTGTATGCGGAAAATACGTAAATAGCTTCAACTGCTAAAATGCTTCTTTTTCCATTTATTATCATCCTTTATTTACATAGCGCCGGCATATTCCGCAGCGCTGAACAGAGGGCGCAGTGTACACAGGGATGCAATACATTGAGACACTGGTACAGTAGGAAACGAGGGCCCTATTCCCATGGGAACGTACAATCTTTAAATACCACAAGAGCGACACTTTAAAGAGGGGTCAGCAACCTGAGGTTTTGAAACTACACCTCTCATGATGCTCAGCCACACATTGAGTTTGCCGAGCCCCGTGGGAGACGAACTACATCTCTCATGATGCTTAGCAAAACTAAGAGGTTGCTGAGCATCCTGGGAGATGTGGTTCCAGAACATCTGGACGGACAAGGTTGCTGATCAATGCTTCCAGTGGGCATTCCAGGGAGAGAGAGAGAGAGAGAGAGAGAAAGAGAAAAAAAAAAACTAGGACATGGGGTTAATTGTTAACCCCTGCTGCCCCACACCCTGGGTTTAGATGCCTTTAGATCAGGGATGTCCAACCTCCCACCCCCCAGATTCCCCTAAACTACAACTTCCATGCTTCTCCATCCATCTAATGCAGTCACAGATTTCTGGGAGTTGTAGTTCAGGAAGATGTGGGGGGGGGGGGCCGGAGTTTGGACATCCCTGGTTTAGATGGTCCACTCCTCACTAGAGATGGAAGATAGTCCTGGGAGCCCTAAGTGTCTGGCCTTCAGGGGAAGGATCTTGGGTACCCACCTTCTGTCTACACAGCGGCTCCTTCTTGTTCTCCTCCTCTTTTACCTCCTGTTGAATAGTCTCCTTCGGGGTGGTCACCGCCAACACATCGTTGATGGTGGATCCTACGACCATGACCTTGGCGCCGTTTGTCACCTTGATTTCCCTTAACGTTTTGTCTTCAGGGACGAGGCCTTTGAACATGACTTTCTGCATAGCTGGGGGAAGACCTGGAGGAAGAGCGGTGAGAGGACGCCGTGTATAGGGGTTTTATGAATACAATGAATCCTGGCGACCCAAACTAGACTCCAGAGGAACGGCGCAGACGAACCCCCCCCCCCCGAATCAAAACAGATTCCCCCCATCACAGGATATAAATATCATTATTAAAAACATAGAGCGGACGGTTACAGCTATAACGAAAAAAAAACACTCAGGAAATACGGCCTTAAGAACGTGGAGATCTTGCGTCGTCCTAGTGTGTCCGTGCCGATGAAGCAGGCACGCGGGGCTTTGCTCACCTAGGTATGGACAGCTAGGCCCCCATTCAGCAAAGCACCACATGCATTGACTTTCCACACTCCCCGTCCTGGTTTTGACAGGTTTCTGTCGCATAGGCACGGGACGCACCAGGACGGGGCGCATCGGCGCTGGACGCATCGGCGCGGGACGCACCAGGACGGGGCGCATCGGCGCTGGACGCACCAGGACGGGGCGCATCGGCGCTGGACGCACCAGGACGGGGCGCATCGGCGCTGGACGCACCAGGACGGGGCGCATCGGCGCTGGACGCACCAGGACGGGGCGCATCGGCGCGGGACGCACCAGGACGGGGCGCATCGGCGCGGGACGCACCAGGACGGGGCGCATCGGCGCAGGACGCAGTGCATCGGCACGGGACGCTTTGGCACGGGACGCACCAGGAAGGTGCATATTGGCACGGGACACACCAGGACGGCGCATCGGCACAGGACGCACCAGGACGGCGCTTCAATTCCTGTATTCGGTAAAAAGCACACGCCGCGTACCTGTGAGAGAGTGGATCTTTTGTTTAAGGATGGCTCCTGTGCTATCCAAGGGCAGCTTCAGGTCATACTTATTCTTGTTCCAGATTATTTTAACCTCCACCAGCTCCTGGTTTGACTCAGAGTCCTCTCCGTTGCTGACAGAGTCCGCCGCCGCCACTGCCGCTACGACCGGAGACGAGGCGCCATCTGAAGCCTGAGAGCAGGCGTCTCCTTCTGTGCCGGCCAGTTGACTGTTCTGTCCATCTGCCTCCATGCCAAGCTCTTCCACTTCTGGTGGGGAGAGGGGGGGGGGGGCATAAAGAAAAAGTAATTATAACAGAATGGGGCGAGCGCGGGGTCGGGTCACCCACGGCACAAAACAGGTCATTCCAGAGCGTTGCGGGGGGGGGGGGGGGTAGAGCTAAAATAAAAACAGGTCAGCAAAATCCAGGGACTGGTCCTTTCATCGACCGGGAGCGTAAAAACCAGAGCAGAGGACACAATGGACAGGGCTTACACGGCGGTGACGGGCTGCAGGCGACAGGATTCATCCAGACGTGCATCACTCTGCACCGACACAGCAGAACGGCCATAAAAGCACAGGAAAAAATACAAAGTGAAAGTGAAAGAGACGGCCACGTGTTACACAAGGAGGAACGGAAACCCCCGGGATAACGTCAGCTTATATAATATACAGTGTCCGGCCAAAATAAAACCCACACGCTGCAATATCTGATTGTTGTGTCTTTTGCTGTGATCGTGGCGTCGTGTGGATAAGCTCAATGCGATGTCACAGCATTTATTCCCATCCAGATTGCCATTATTTGTGGCCAAGATCTTGTATTGATGATGGGAGAGTCGCGGCGCTGCGTAAAGTCTTCTCCAGCACATTATCCCAAAGATTAACCTCAATGGGGTTAAGGTCAGGACTGTGCGGTGGCCAATCCATGTGTGAAAATGATGCCTCATGCTCCCTCAACCACTCTCGCACAATTTGAGCCCGATGAATCCTGGCATTGCCATCTTGGAATATGCCCGCTGTGCCATCAGGGAAGAAAAAACCATTGATGGGAAAACCTGCTCATTCAGTATGTTCAGGGAGGCGTATGTGCGCCGCAATCACAGCAAGAGGCAACACAACCAGATAATACAGTGTGCGGGGTTATATTTACCCGGCGGGGGAGGAGGGGGTGTATTAGTGTAACATAATGGAGACATTTAACAGCCAGAGGTAAACATTGTAGGAGCCCGAGGCCGCCCGGCTTGTATGAGGTTATTTCGAGCCGTGGCCAGTGGGTGGAAGTGACTACGGACCTTGAAAACACACAGGTTAAGCCACAAGTTTGGTTCAGCCGGCCAGAGATAGATCAAGGTCAAAAGACACACATGGTTTTCTCCAGCGTCGGAGACGACTAAGGGAAGAAATTGGCTGCGGTCCCACCCAGGCACAGAGACCCTCAGAGCGTCACGCAGCTGCTCCCCGCCTGGAAGGAGTCCTGGGGTTACAGAGTCACAGACTGAATGGAGCTCGCAGGGCAAGACGGCTGCTGGGGTCGTTGAGCAACCAGGAAGGCCTGGACCCCCCCAGGGACGTCACCTGTCCTTTTAAAACAGGCATTATTTACACAAGATGAGGGGGGGGGTGCAAACGTCATCCAGAACAAGCCTAGATTCACAGCACAGCTCCTCCTGTCACGGGGGAGGGGGCCGCCAGCGACAAGAGCAGACTGGGGGGGGGGCCTCCCACCGGCGACAGGGACTGGGGGGGCTCCCACCGGCGACAGGGACAGACTGGGGGGGCTCCCACCGGCGACAGACTGGGGGGGCTCCCACCGGCGACAGACTGGGGGGGCTCCCACCGGCGACAGGGACAGACTGGGGGGGGGCCTCCCACCGGCGACAGGGACAGACTGGGGGGGGCCTCCCACCGGGGACAGACTGGGGGGGGCCTCCCACCGGCGACAGGGACAGACTGGGGGGGGCCTCCCACCGGCGACAGGGACAGACTGGGACAGGGACAGACTGGGACAGGGACAGACTGGGACAGGGACAGACTGGGACAGGGACAGACTGGGGGGGGCCCTCCCACCGGGGACAGGGACAGACTGGGGGGGGCCTCCCACCGGCGACAGGGACAGACTGGGGGGGGGCCTCCCACCGGCGACAGGGACAGACTGGGGGGGGCGCCTCCCACCGGCGACAGGGACAGACTGGGGGGGGCGCCTCCCACCGGCGACAGGGACAGACTGGGGGGGGGCTCCCACCGGCGACAGGGACAGACTGGGGGGGGCCTCCCACCGGCGACAGGGACAGACTGGGGGGGGCCTCCCACCGGCGACAGGGACAGACTGGGGGGGGGCCTCCCACCGGCGACAGGGACAGACTGGGGGGGGGCCTCCCACCGGCGACAGGGACAGACTGGGGGGGGGGCCTCCCACCGGCGACAGGGACAGACTGGGGGGGGGCCTCCCACCGGCGACAGGGACAGACTGGGGGGGGGCCTCCCACCGGCGACAGGGACAGACTGGGGGGGGCCTCCCACCGGCGACAGGGACAGACTGGGGGGGGCCTCCCACCGGCGACAGGGACAGACTGGGGGGGGCCTCCCACCGGCGACAGGGACAGACTGGGGGGGGCCTCCCACCGGCGACAGGGACAGACTGGGGGGGGCCTCCACCGGCGACAGGGACAGACTGGGGGGGGGCCTCCCACCGGCGACAGGGGCAGACTGGGGGGGGGCCTCCCACCGGCGACAGGGGCAGACTGGGGTGAAAGGTTTTGCCTTACACTGTGCAGATTGCATGGCGGGAGGATGGTTTTGTGAAGCGGGGCAGCCTCCTCTCCACCTCCTCAACACTGAATTCCCAAGTCCAGCACTCACTTTTATGTCTAGCAGCTGTCTGTGCGATTACATCAACTCGCAACATTGTATTTTAAAACACCTGTGTGTCAGTGTTCAGCAGGGCCTGTCATTTAAAACGCATAGGGATAAAAGACGCTAAAATAGGAGATTACCCGGGGATCCTGCATCATGCAGGGCAGCACTTTTCATGCACAGGGCCCCCGTGGCACGCTGGAGGGATCCCCAGGTTGAGCTGTCAGCATGAGGACAGGCAGCCAGACATGTGGGGGGCAGGAGGGAGGGGGTACAGGCAGGTGAGCAGCTGATGACGGGGCTGGGAAAGGAGGGAGGGGGAGGGTTCAGCCCTAGGCCAACGGCCTCGGCTCTAATCCGGGAGGGTTGGCACACAGCTATGCCCAGAGGAAATAGAAAGAGCCGGTACCCACCGTCCTGGGACGCCATGATGATTGTGTACAAGTGTCCAGCGCGAGGGCTGCCGGGATTCCCACAAACCGGTGTTTTGGACCCACTCGGCCACCGTAGCCCTGGCAGCAAGACCGGAAGTCAATTAAGATTTCGGCAGCGGACACCATAGAGGCGCGAGGAGCGGGATAGAGCGCTAATCGGAAGTTGAGCATTCCTTGGCGTCATGAAGGACAAGGGTGACTTGCAGCCTCCTAACAGGACGCGTCACGTGACAGGAAGTGTCCCAGGGTAGAGAGGAGGAAGCGGAGCCTGGGGGTATTCAAACCAGGGGGAGCTCGGTGCAGAGTGGAGCCAGGATACCGGGGGAATCTTTTCTGCTGGAAGAGCCGGATCACCGAGCGGGACAAGGCTCAGCTGCTAATAGAGGGACCCGCGACATCCTTAATTCTCAAAGAGTCCCCCGCACCTCCTCAAAGAGTCCCCCCCATCGCCTGCACCCTCTCAAAGAGCCCCCCCGCACCTCCTCAAAGAGTCCCCCCCATCGCCTGCACCCTCTCAAAGAGCCCCCCCGCACCTCCTCAAGAGGCCCCCCGCATCGTCTCCACCCCCTCAAATAGTGATCGCCTGCACGCTCTCAAAGAGCCCCCCCGCACCTCCTCAAAGAGGCCCCCCGCATCGCCTCCACCCCCTCAAATAGTGATCGCCTGCACCTCTCAAAGAGCCCCCCCGCACCTCCTCAAAGAGGCCCCCCGCATCGCCTCCACCCCTCAAATAGTGATCGCCTGCACCCCCTCAAATAGGTCCCCCCCGCGTCGCCTGCACCCCTCAAAATAGGTCACCCGTGCATCGCCTGCACCCTCTCAAATACGCCCCCTCTGCATGGCCTGCACCCCCTCAAAGAGGTTCCCTGCGTCGCCTGCACCCCCTCAAATAGGTCCCCCCCCTGCGTCACCTGCACCCCCTCAAATAGGTCCCCCTGCGTCGCCTGCACCCCCTCAAATAGGTCCCCCTGCGTCGCCTGCACCCCCTCAAATAGGTCCCCCTGCGTCGCCTGCACCCCCTCAAATAGGTCCCCCTGCGTCGCCTGCACCCCCTCAAATAGGTCCCCCTGCGTCGCCTGCACCCCCTCAAATAGGTCCCCCTGCGTCGCCTGCACCCCCTCAAATAGGTCCCCCTGCGTCGCCTGCACCCCCTCAAATAGGTCCCCCTGCGTCGCCTGCACCCCCTCAAATAGGTCCCCCTGCGTTGCCTGCACCCCCTCAAATAGGTCCCCCCTGCACAAAATAGGTCACCTGTGCATTGCCTGCACCCTCAGACTCACCCCCGCGTCGCCCGCACCGGCTCAAAGATTGTAAATTCCCTTCGCCATGTGTGGTATTTCAATGGGTCAACTCCTTGTACACCAGTGTTTGCCAAAACTGTCCTCGGACCCTCAGCCAGGCCAGATTTTGCAGATCACCTTGAGGAAAAGCAGACTGAATCCTGCAATCACTGAGCAGCAAATCCTATCCCCGGTGCTGTGCTTCACATATCCTGCAAACCTGGCGAGGCGGAGGGTCCTGGAGGACAGGTTTGGGAAACACTGTTTTACACTGATCTTGTAAAGTGCTGCAGAATATAAATAAAGGATAATAAAAAAACAACCCGAATATATGATGGGAGCCCCTTTAAAACACCCACACACTCAGAATATATGGAGGAAGCCCTAAAGAAGACACCCGAAAGAGGGTCAGAATGATTTTGGCCAAAATGAGGGACTGTTGCTCGAAAAAAAAAATATACACAGGGTTATTCAGAGAGTGGTAAAAAGCAGGAGAATGGCTGGAGAATGGAAAATTCTAGGTCAAAATAGCCGATTTGGAAAGTGAGGTAAAAGGGAGATATTTTGACCTAGATTTTTCCATTCTCCAGCCATTCTCCTGCTTTTCACCACTCTCTGAATAACCCTGACAGCGTTATTCAAAGAGAATCGAAAAGTCACCGCACGTTCGGTGACTTTTCGTTCTCATTTCGGTTCGATTTGCCGATCCCATTTCGGCGACCCTGCTGTGTATTCAGTAAGCACCACAGGGTCCCCGAATTGCAGGGAAAAGTCACCGCAAACCTGCCGAAAACTCACCGCAAAACCTGGCGAAGGCACACCGAAACCCGCAAAAACATCTGGATTAACCCGCCGAACATGCCAGAGAAGCCCGAATAGGAGCCGATCACACGCAGCACAGCTGCCGGAAAAAGCCAACACCGCAGATGAATGGAGTGAAAAAAAAGAAAACCGTTTGCTTGAATGTTTGAAAAGTGAAACGCTGTTACAGAAAAAAGAAAAAAAAAATCCTGTAAAATGCTTAAAAGATCCTAAAGAAAATCTATAAATAAAGAGACTCTTTACTGCAGAATATTATAATCAACGGTTTATTAGATATTGGATTAAAACGGAAATATTTTTAACATTGAAGCCTATGGGATTCTCCTGAATAAACCTGCCGAATTAAACCACCGAATGGCAGGGCAATTAGGCAAATTTTCACTGCTGGGTTTTGCTCTCTGAATAGACGAAGCATTGCTTCTCTATGGGGATTTCACTGCCCTCGAACAGGCAACGTATGTGCAGTCAATTCGCCAGGATTTGGCGTATTGCCTGCTCTCAGGAAAGGTAACCGTATGCTGATTTTCAGCGTTCGGTTCCCTTTCGGCAGCCATGCGGATCTCTGGATAACCCTGATAGGCTTCATCAGTTGGTATAAACCAGAAATGAAAAGTGCAAAACTATCATGTCTATTCAAAGAAAGGTGAAACTTAGGAGGAGTGAAAATTCTAGGTCAAAATAGCCAAATCAGAAAAATTCTCCCATTTATCTCACTTTCCAAATTGACTATTTGGTCTAGATTGTTCTCTTCTGATTTTCACCTTTTTTTTTAATAGACCTGTATGACAAGTTGTGACCTTGTACAATATACACTGGAGAGCACCAGGACCTGGCTGAGCCGCTTCCTGGTCTTACACCCCAGAGACGCTGAGCCTGGCACATCCAATATAAAACAGAAATATCAATGCGCCTTTTCATTATTCTTTGCTATTGCACGGATTATCGGTGTATTATATATATATATAATGTGATGTCAGACACCCCCCCCCCCCCCCAGGGGGTCCCATGGCTGAACCATAGAGCCCAAGCCTGTGGAAGAACAGTGCTGAGCCTGCACTTCCATTCTTCACTGGCAGAGGGCGCTCGAGAACAAGCACGCCGAGCCCCTCCCTAGTGGGCGGTGATTGCTCCTGAGCAGACTGCTGATTGGGTAGATGCCGCTCCGGGCGCTTCCTGCACGTGTGACCGCCCTGCAGCACGTCTGCACCGGCCGAGGGCACCCACTCCAAACCGGGGATATGAGGCCTTTGCTCAGGGCGGCCGTTCTGCCCCGGCTGCTGCAGCTGGCGAAGGGGAAGCGCTGCTGTTCAGGGGGTTTAGGGAAGGAGGTTCGAGTGCGCTTCGCTCCCAGCCCGACCGGTAAGGACCTAGCAGGCACACAGAGCATCATATCCTGCCTGGGGCGGGCACTGCATGGAAAGGGCTGCCCTGCAGGGTGCATATGCTGAAATGAGGGACTCTATTGAACCGATACCGGTTTTTGCGTTCTCTTCCCTTCAGCAGCATGATGCACCATGCTGGGCAGCACTTTTCATACACTGTCACGTTATCAGGGCACATAAAGAGGAGTCTGCTCACTGCTGGGCATATAGAGATGTCATGATATGCAGCGGCGCGTTCAATACCTCAGCCGCTGCAAGTGCTAAGTTAGCAACTTGCCATTGAACGCCGTTCAACCGCTCAGCGCTGCTAACTTAGCACTTGCAGCGACCCGAGGAGATGCTGCGAGTAGCTGAGTGTGACGTATTAAAGATGGCCGCCGCCATGAAGCAAGTAACAATTCCGTACAGCAAGATGGCCGCCGCCACGAAGCAAGTAACATTTCCGTACAGCAATGTTAATTTTGAGGCTTTTGTTCACCAAAGCACAAAATATTTATTATTTACCCCTACACATAGACATATATTACAGATCAATTTTATATTTTGTTTCAGAAGTAAACATAACGTTTATTCAATAAAAACTATCATTTGTGGTGTGTGCGTACAGAACGGAATTGTGCCGACTGCTTTCCTTTATCATATTTTGTCCGAGTGATCCGAAAAACAATCTGAATCTTTCATTGAGAAATCGTCGGCCGTTTTGGATTCAAAATTTGCATCCAAAGCGTTCAATGACACTGCTGCAGCAATTCAGCAGCTGCTGAGGTATTGAACGGGGCTCAAGCCTGCTGCAGTGGCCCAATATGTCAGCACAGGGGGCTATCGGGGTTGCCAGACCCTCCATGTGTCCCTGGACATATATAATGTATTCATGCTGATGGGCAGCACTTATCCCTGTGCCCCCGCCCATGAAACAGTAACAGGTGTACAGGAAAACATGGCTAGGTGCCATGACCCTAGGTCAGGGGTCAGCAATCTTGGCTCCCTGATGTTTTGGGAACTACATTTCCCATGTGGCTCAGTCAGCCTAATGGATGACCGAGCATCCTGGGAGATGTAGTTCCCAAAACATCAGGGAGCCAAGGTTGCTGACCCCTGCCCTAGGTGCTGTCAGGGTTGCCAGATCTGCCATGCTTTCCATGACGCATACCGTGTCTATGTGCAGATGGGCAACGCATGAATGTGCTCCCTCCAAGGCAGTGTGCAGGAAGGAACTCGCATTGCCCTTAAAGCAGGGGTCAGCAGCCTTGGCCTTCCAGATGCTTTGGAACTGCACCCCCGCCCCATGATGCTCAGCTAATTGAATGACAGGGTGAGCATCGTGGGAGATGTAGTTCCGAAACATCTGGAGGGCAAGGTTTCTGACCTAGGCTGATCTAAGAGGGCATTGGTCTGGGCACTATATGCTGTCCCTGGCAGCTGTACAGCCTTTGACGGGAAGTAGGATCCATTGATGGCAGGGGTCAGAAAGCAGATATTTTGGAACTACGTCTCCCATGATGCCTACTCCACTCCATTAGTGTCTGAGCATCATAGGAAGTGTAGTTTCAAAACCTCATATGGGGGGGGGGGAATAAAGGTGGTGGCCCCTGGTATAAGTACCAAAGGTTGCACACGTGTTGATGTAGGTCGATCGATCGTACGCGATGATGGTATACATTTATTTAGGGGTGAATGCTTTGCATCTCGTTATCTTCTCTTCCAGGGTTCCTGCACCTCGGCGGCCTGCGCACCGCTCTCTATAACTACCTCTTCGCTAAGAAACATGGCGGCACCTTCATTCTGCGCCTTGAAGACACCGATCGAAGCCGCCTGGTGCCCGGCGCGGCCCAGGTCATCGAGGACATGCTGGAGTGGGCAGGTGTGTCTGGTTATGCAAACTATCCCTCCTGAGGAAGGCCACCTTGATCCTCCAGAGGTGTTGGAACTACATTTCCCATGAGGCTCAGCCAGCTTAACAAGTTGCTGAGCATCATGGGAGACGTAGTTCCAAAACATCTGGGGGGATGCAAGGTTGCTGACCCCTGTTTTATTCTATCCTATAGAGGTTTCCGCTAGTTAAAGGATCGTCCGGGAGTCCTGCTGGGTTTTGATATCCCTCTGTTCAGTCCCTCTCCAGGCTCAACCCTGGGAGCCGCCATCTTTAAGCGCCGTTTGGGGATTCCACTTATCCCACGGTACACGTTGCAGGTAGTGGATAACGAGCGTGTGTTCATCAATCCCGACAACATGCACACACGCCGGTATCTCAGAAACGCGCACTGAGCTGGTCGTGGATCATCTTCGCCTGCACAAATAGAGCGTCCAGCAGATTAGGGGTTAAAGATGGCGGCTCCCCCGGTGAAAGGGTGATCTTGTGCGTCAGGTGATGGGCTGGTGGCTCAAACAAATAAAAGTAACCTTTTTTTTTTTTTTTTTCTTCAGCAAAAAAAATTGTAAAAAGCAGCAAAGGTCACAGGTGTTAGACCAGCTTTAAACATTAAAGCAGGTGTCAGCAGCCGTGGCCCTCCAGATACTTTGAAACTACATCTCCCATGATGTTCAGTGACTCATTGCACCGGCTTAGCCTCATGGGAAGTGTAGTTCCAAAACATCTGGAGGGGGTGAGGTTGCTGACCTCTGCATTACAGGGAAGCAATGGCTGCCACGAGCACGTGAAAGTGTCTGGGTGTTGACGGCGCGAGCACGTGAAAGTGTCTGGGTGTTGACGGCGCGAGCACGTGAAAGTGTCTGGGTGTTGACGGCGCGAGCACGTGAAAGTGTCTGGGTGTTGACGGCACGAGCACGTCAAAGTGTCTGGGTGTTGACGGCACGAGCACGTCAAAGTGTCTGGGTGTTGACGGCGCGAGCACGTGAAAGTGTCTGGGTGTTGACGGCGCGAGCACGTGAAAGTGTCTGGGTGTTGACGGCGCGAGCACGTGAAAGTGTCTGGGTGTTGACGGCGCGAGCACGTGAAAGTGTCTGGGTGTTGACGGCGCGAGCACGTGAAAGTGTCTGGGTGTTGACGGCGCGAGCACGTGAAAGTGTCTGGGTGTTGACGGCGCGAGCACGTGAAAGTGTCTGGGTGTTGACGGCACGAGCACGTCAAAGTGTCTGGGTGTTGACGGCACGAGCACGTCAAAGTGTCTGGGTGTTGACGGCGCGAGCACGTCAAAGTGTCTGGGTGTTGACGGCGCGAGCACGTCAAAGTGTCTGGGTGTGACGGCGCGAGCACGTCAAAGTGTCTGGGTGTTGACGGCGCGAGCACGTGAAAGTGGGTGTTGACGGCGCGAGCACGTGAAAGTGTCTGGGTGTTGACGGCGCGAGCACGTGAAAGTGTCTGGGTGTTGACGGCGCGAGCACGTGAAAGTGTCTGGGTGTTGACGGCGCGAGCACGTCAAAGTGTCTGGGTGTTGACGGCGCGAGCACGTCAAAGTGTCTGGGTGTTGACGGCGCGAGCACGTCAAAGTGTCTGGGTGTTGTCGGCGCGAGCACGTCAAAGTGTCTGGGTGTTGACGGCGCGAGCACGTCAAAGTGTCTGGGTGTTGACGGCGCGAGCACGTCAAAGTGTCTGGGTGTTGACGGCGCGAGCACGTCAAAGTGTCTGGGTGTTGACGGTGGCGCAACTGACAACGCCGGCTTCCCTGTGAAGCTTCTCCTGCCACTCTGGATTCAGCTTCTGTGAAACGCCGGCGGCGCCTGAATAACCGCCTAGCTGTGGTGACGCACATCAGGGGAAACAAGCTTTCTCTCCCACGCAGGAATCCCGCCGGACGAGAGCCCGAGGAAAGGGGGCCCTTATGGACCGTACGAGCAGTCTAAGCGTCTGGATCTGTACCACGTGGCGGCGCAGACCATGCTGGAGAGCGGAGCTGCATACCGGTGCTTCTGTACGCCGCAGCGACTGGAACTGCTCAGAAAAGAAGCCCTCCGGAGCAAGCAGACCCCTCGGTATGACTCCCACCGCTTTGCCGACGGTAAAGCTAGGGCATGGGATGCACGCGCAAAATCAAGGGGCTGGCCATTACAGGGAACTACGGTTACATATTAACCATCTGTGTGCCAGAGCTATGCTTCTCCCTCTCCCGGCTGTGTATGGGTTAATGATATGCAGGGCTACGTTGTTATTGTATCATCTAAAGCAGTGGGTCCACCTATCTCTGCGCTCCAGATGTTTTGGAAGTACATTTCCTGTGAGGCCCGGCCTACCTAATGAGTGAGGATCATGGGAGATGTAGTTCCAAAACATCTGGGGGACCGAGGTTGCCGAACCCGTGTTACAGGATGTAACGGGGTTACTATGGAAAGGGGGGGGGTACTGGATTCTGGGAGATCCTGTCAGGGCTTTGTGTCCTGAGCTGATGGAGGGTTGTTGATATCAGCTCCTGCTTTTGTTGTTTTGTTATTGTATCGTAATGAGGTCAGACTGTTTCACCCGTCCCTCCGTAGCGAGCCTGCACGTCGCGCCGTCCCTCCGTAGCGAGCCTGCACGTCGCGCCGTCCCTCCGTAGCGAGCCTGCTCGTCGCGCCGTCCCTCCGTAGCGAGCCTGCTCGTAGCCCCGTCCCTCCGTAGCGAGCCTGCTCGTAGCCCCGTCCCTCCGTAGCGAGCCTGCTCGTAGCCCCGTCCCTCCGTAGCGAGCCTGCTCGTCGCGCCGTCCCTTTATAACCCACCGCCTCCCTTCTTTACAGGTATGATAACCGTTGCCGGCATCTGACTCCGAGTCAGGCGCAGGAGAAGCTGTCAAAGGGTCTTCCTTACGTGATCCGGTTCCACTTACTCGAGGACGCCCAGCCTTTCCGGGACGAGGTGTACGGAAGCACCCAGCACGACGTGGCCAGCGTGGAGGGAGACCCCGTGATCATAAAAGGAGACGGTTTCCCCACGTACCACCTGGCCAACGTGGTGGACGATCACCGCATGAGAGTGAGCCATGTGCTGCGGGGAGCCGAGTGGCTCGTCTCTACCTCCAAGCACCTGCTGCTGTACCAGGCGTTGGGCTGGCAGCCCCCGTCGTACGCCCACCTCCCGCTCCTGCTCAACAAAGACGGCACCAAGCTGTCCAAGCGCCAAGGAGACATTTTTATTCAGCATTACGCTGAGAGCGGATACCTGCCCGACGCCCTGCTGGATCTCCTCACCAACTGCGGATCAGGATTCCCCGGTAACGGCCAAACGTAAGCGGTGCCTTTTCCCCGAGCGACAGGGAAACCGCGACGCGCTTCGCTGCAGAGTGCGAGAGAAGTGACCCGCGAGACTAGAAGCGATGGTGGTGGCCTTCTGGGTGAAACGCGTCGCTGATGCGATTTATCTTTGGCTTTTCGGTGTTTAAAGGGAGCCTGGCACACCGGGTACGCTGGAAAGCGAGGCGCGTATCCTCCATCCACGCTATAAACCCACTGCTTGATGCCATGTTCCAGCTTTGCTCGCCTTGGCGCGGTACAAAGTCATGGCATCTTGCGTTTGGGGACCCTCCCAGTTTGCTATCCCGCCACCCATTCGTTCCGCCCAGTGGATGCTTCGTTGCCTGTAGGGCAGGGAGAGCAGAATTTAACCCCTTCATTACCAAGTGTTTTTTTTTTTCTATAAACCACTAGTGGCCTAGTGGCTTCATGGAAAGCCACGTTCTATCACACACGTCGTATTAATGTACTTGGCTTCCTGCAGGAGTATTGGGAAGATCGCGTTAACCCCTTGACCACCAGGATAGAGTTAAAAGGGGGGAGCTCCATCAAGGTACTGCGGCAGTTAAAATAGGAAAGAGAGGGAGAAAGGGCAAGAGAAGACAGCGGGAAGGTGCGCACTCCAGGGAGTCTCATAAAATTATAGAATTTCAAATATTTAATATATTTTATTTTAATAAATTAAAAAATATAAAATAATAATTTATGTATTTTCTTTTACAGAAAACCAGATGGGACGCACCCTGGAAGAACTGATCCAGCAATATGAACTTAGGAAAACGAGCACCCACTCCGCCCTGCTGGACCTGGACAAACTCCCTGAATTTAACAGGTCCGTCTGAGCAATAACTAATGCTTGATTTTATTGTGCCAGTTTCTTTCCTTCCTCCTATAATATGATTGTTCATTATCCCTTCATCACTTTAGTCCTTTGCTTGTAAGCCATACTTGGCAATTTCATGCCATACGTAACCCCTTCACTACCAGGTGGTTTTTCCATAAAGTCACTGGCAAGATCCGGTGGGTTTATTTAAAAAAAAAAATCACTTTCCATTAACCTCACTCTAAAAAAATGTTACTTTTTACCTACATTTATAGAAATTGTAAGCTTATTTGACAGACAGAGGGTTCCCCCTGCTGGCCATAAAGTGCTACATTTATAATACAGCTGGAGCTCCCCCTGCTGGCCATAAAGTGCTACATGTATAATACAGCTGGAGCTCCCCCTGCTGGCCATAAAGTGCTACATTTATAATACAGCTGGAGCTCCCCCTGCTGGCCATAAAGTGCTACATGTATAATACAGCTGGAGCTCCCCCTGCTGGCCATAAAGTGCTACATGTATAATACAGCTGGAGCTCCCCCTGCTGGCCCTAAAGTGCTACATGTATAATAATACAGCTGGAGCTCCCCCTGCTGGCCATAAAGTGCTACATGTATAATAATACAGCTGGAGCTCCCCCTGCTGGCCATAAAGTGCTACATGTATACTAATACAGCTGGAGCTCCCCCTGCTGGCCATAAAGTGCTACATGATACTAATACAGCTGGAGCTCCCCCTGCTGGCCATAAAGTGCTACATGTATACTAATACAGCTGGAGCTCCCCCTGCTGGCCATAAAGTGCTACATGTATACTAATACAGCTGGAGCTCCCCCTGCTGGCCATAAAGTGCTACATGTATAATACAGTTGGAGCTCCCCCTGCTGGCCATAAAGTGCTACATGTATACTAATACAGCTGGAGCTCCCCCTGCTGGCCATAAAGTGCTACATGTATACTAATACAGCTGGAGCTCCCCCTGCTGGCCACAAAGTGCTACATGTATACTAATACAGGTGGAGCTCCCCCTGCTGGCCACAAAGTGCTACATGTATACTAATACAGCTGGAGCTCCCCCTGCTGGCCATAAAGTGCTACATGTATACTAATACAGCTGGAGCTCCCCCTGCTGGCCATAAAGTGCTACATGTATAACAATACAGCTGGAGCTCCCCCTGCTGGCCATAAAGTGCTACATGTATAATACAGCTGGAGCTCCCCCTGCTGGCCATAAAGTGCTACATGTATAATACAGCTGGAGCTCCCCCTGCTGGCCATAAAGTGCTACATGTATAATACAGCTGGAGCTCCCCCTGCTGGCCATAAAGTGCTACATGTATACTAATACAGCTGGAGCTCCCCCTGCTGGCCATAAAGTGCTACTATATGAATAATAATGCAGGCGGAGCTCCCCCTGCTGCCCAAAAAGCGCTACTACATGTATACATGTATAATAACACAGCTGGCGCTCCATGATTCTGTGAGCGAAAATCAAATCCATTAGCTTTAGCACCTTGGCTGTCATGCCGCAGGTGCTGAATGTTTAGGGGCATCTTCTGGGGTCTATTCGCTTCAGAATATGACCGATGGCCTTGCATCGATCTCCGGCTCCTGCGAGAGCTTTGGAAAGATCAATTCAACCTCTCGACTGCCATGATCGATATGTTCATTCATAGAAACCATTTAAAGTATTGGATGAGGATTTCTGTAGAAGACTCCAGATCTATAGGAGCCAGAGGGACGTTTTTAAGAGCCAAAAGCTACCCGGCCCCGGGATAGGTCAATCCCTGCTGTCGTGTGTATCTCGGGGTCCTATACCCATCGTTTGCACGTAGAAGGGTTGTTGGGTCGCTTGGCTGACTCGTTTTCTGCTTGTTCTTCCCACCACAGGCTGCATCTGGCCAGGTGGATTGACGGTGCAGAAACCAGGGAGAGGTTGGTTGTTCAGCTCCAGTCGATGTTAGGAGATAAATACCCCGATCTGGTGGTGGACAAGGAGCACATTGAGAAGATATTGATGATGAGGAAGGTGTGTGTTCTTTCTACATTCACAAACACACACTGCTGTGACTAGTCCAGGGGTCAGCAACCTTGGCTCCCTGATGTTTTGGGAACTACATCTCCCAAGATGCTCAGTCACCCATTAGGCTGCCTGAGCCACATGGGAAATGTAGTCCCCAAAACATCAGGGAGCCAAGGTTGCTGACCCCTGGACTAGTCCAATCCATGCATGACACCCTGTACATCTGGTTCATTTTCTGTTGTTCATGTTTCAGGGACACTTGTCTAGATTGACGGACCTCTTGTCCACGGATTACTCCTATCTGTGGATCCGTCCCTCTGTCAGTAAGGAAAGCCTGCAGAGTGTGTCACCGGAGGCGACAGAGATTGGGGAGCTGGTTGTGAGGTATGTGACACCCCCCGCAAAAATCCTCAGCAAGTTTCCAGGTCACATTTTAAAGATCCGAAATGGGTTCCAGTGAATCAATATACTGGAGTAACACCCCCCAGGGGAACACCTCATTATGGATGATCCTCTGGGCCCTTCAAATAATGCCTTTTTTTTATAATCTATAGATGGTGTCAGCAGCCTTGGTCCTCCAGATAGTTTTGGAACTACATCTCCCATGATTCTCCCTCACTCATTAGGTTGTCTGAGCCTCGTGTGAAATGTAGTTCCAAAATATCTAGAGGCACAATGATCAAAAGAAATGCTTTGCAAGATATTTATTCTTTACATTTTATTAATATAAAATATATTATCAGGGTTATTCAAAGAGAATCGAAAAGTCACGGCACGTTCGGTGACTTTTCATTCTCTTCAATTCGGTGCGATTTGGCGATCCCATTTCGGCGACCCTGCGGTGTATTCAGCAAGCATCACAGGGACCCCGAATTGCAGGGAAACGTCGCCGCAAACCCGCCGAACACTCACTGCAAAACCCCGGGCGAATGCACACTGAAACCCGCAAAAACATCTGGATTAACCACACCGGAGAAACCCGAGCAGGAGCCGATCACAGCGCAGAGCAGCCGCCGGAAAAACCCAACACCGCAGACGAATGGAGTGGAAAAAACAAACCGAACCCTTGAATGTTTGAAAAGTGAAACGCTGTTTGCAAAGAAACTAATGAGCGAAAATGTATGAAATTCATATATATATATATATATAAGATCCAATGAATGATTAATAAAAAGGGCTGTTACAGAAAAAAGAAAAAACATAAAAAAAATGTAAAAAAAAAAATGTTTTGCAAAAAAATCCCGAAAAATGCTTAAAGAGACTCTTTACTGCAGAATTTTATAATGAACGGTTTATTAGATATTGAATTAAAACCAGAATATTTTTAACATTGAAGCCTATGGGATTCGCCTGAATAAATCTGCCGCATGAAACCACCGAATGGCAGGGCAATTCGGCAACTTTTCACTGCTGTTTTTTGTTCTCTATGTGGATTCACTGCCCTCGAACAGGCACCGTATGTGCAGGCAATTCGCCAATATTTGGCGAATGGCCTGCTCTCTGAATGGCCAGGAAAGGTAACCGAACGCTGAATTTCGGAGCTCTTTGAATAACCCTGTATGTATAATTAGAATATTTTATTATGACTACATGGGGATTCCCAACGTTTCAGTCCTTTTGTGGACTTTTCTCAGGATGACATCTTGAAGGGTCCACAAAGGAACGAAACGTCGATGATCTCTTTGTAGTCAGAAAAAAATGACAGGGCCGACACGTCGGTAGATGCGTGTGGGTATGATTTTAATGTGATTTTTTTTTTCAATAAAGCATCGCTTTTTATTTATTACTGAAGTCCCTGAGTGCGTCCACCCAATTTCTGGGGGGGGGGGGTGTATAAAATCTGTTTTATTGTATTTTTATATTTTAATTGTCCTTCATTTCACGCTGATAGTATAACACAGCTAGGTCCACTTTCCCACTTGTGTGCATTAAACCAAACGTATCCGCAACACTATTCTATATAATTCTTATACTTTATATATAAAGCTCCAGCAGATTCCACAGCCGTGTACATAAGTAAGGGGGGGGGGGGTCATACAATAGAACATGAATACTGTGACAGAGTACAGGATCATGCGTATATAAGCCTGAGGTTGCAACGTGCTGTGTATCCAGGCTACTAACAGGTTAAAGGCTCTTGTCCTGCTAGCACACCTTTTCCACATCCTAATTAGCTCAGGCCTATTTAGTAGGTCTGGGAGAACAGGGAAATAGCTCAGAGTGGAGCTGAACCAAGCCCAGAGAGGTTGTCTCCTAAGTCGTCTGGTAAGAGACTGAATTTTGGTTGCCTACTGTTCAAAACGTATGGTTATGTTTTTTTTGTGCTGGAAGCAGAGTAGCTGCTCCAGACTCCTGTAGTCAGAACATACTACTGTGAGTTAGCCTCCTGACAGGAGTAGGCCTGTTCATTTGTTTATCATTTATTGTTACTTTCTTTTCTGCGTGGCAAAACATGTGATTTAAAGAGGAATCACCCAAAAAACCCGCAAGATATTTACCACACCAAAATAAACGTTGTTTGCAGTGCAACCTCCTGGCTGTCCTGACCCTCTTTGGCCACGACCCTACCACAAGTGGTGGCAGCGGTGGGATTTCTTTCGTGCCGGTTCAGTTGCCACAAGAACCTTAAAGGTACAGGACCCATAGAAAATGGAGGACGTTGTGAAGGCCCTGGTGCAGGCCACGGCGGTGCAGCAAGAAACAAACAGGCAAGCCGACACATATACAGGGGCACCACACAGTGGGTGTGCTTTGTATTCACGGAAGTACTGTAAGATATCCTACCGCCGATATAGAGGTTTATGTACAAGACAGGCTGGTAAAGATATCAGCGGTAGTTGTGCCACGGTTACCCTATTCCTTAGTCATAGGAAGGAACTTCCCTGACTTTTACTCCCTCTTGCAGTCCCCAACACTGTTAAAACAAGGTGATGGTCTTCTCGACATATTCCCTTTTTCTCACCCTGACTTGTATATTACCAATCCAAAAGTCACAAAACCAGAAGGCAATGCAGAGAAAGCAGACGGAGGTTTAATAAAGCCATTAACGGGGCTTTGTTGGGTGACCATGGGAAACGGTCAGGGAAAGGTGTTGGCACTCAGTGTACTGAAGAAGATATAGTGGGTGAACAAAGGGAACCCCACACCGAGCAAGACGTAGAGGTTGGGGCGAATGACCCCAGAGCTTTGGATACTTCCAGTGTTAGCTTTGGGAGAGCCCAGGTAAATGACCCTCTGTTACAGAATGCTAGGAGTACTGTGGTGGAGGTGAATGGGGTACCTGTTGAAGGTAGTACAAAAGCTACATGTCCCTATTTTATCCTCAGAAATGACCTGCTCTACAGAGTAACTTCAGATGAAGGCCAAGAAAATCGAGCAGCTAGTGGTGCCTTCTTCCTACACCCGGAAGGTGCTGGATTTTTCCCACTCTCATCTCTTGGGGGACACTTGGAGTGGAGAAAACTCAAGAACGGGTTCTAAGAAGGTTCTTTTGGCCAGGGGTATATGAGGAAATTAAGAGGTATTGTGCTTCTTGTCCCGAATGCCAACTCTCCTCCCCCAGACCTAAGCTAAGAGCACCCCTCATACCTCTTCCGATTGTTGATGTGCCCTTTGAAAGAATTGGTATGGACCTAGTGGGTCCGTTGGATAAATCTGCTAGGGGTCATCAGTATATCCTAGTGATCCTCGATTATGCAACCCGATATCCCGAGGCCATTCCAATGCGAAAGGCCAATTCCCAAAATATCGCAAAGGAATTGGTCCATGTGTTTGCACGTGTTGGCATTCCAAAGGAAATACTAACCGATCAAGGTACCCCATTTGTTTCCCGGCTTATGAGGGAATTATGTAAGGCGTTGAGTATACGTACTTTGAGGACCTCAGTGTACCATCCCAGACAGATGGGCTGGTAGAGAGGTTCAATCGCACCCTGAAAGGGATGTTACGAAAAGTTGTTGGTCGGGATGGGAAAGACTGGGACCTACTGCTCCCATACCTGCTTTTTGCTGTCAGAGAGGTTCCACAGAGCTCTACAGGTTTCTCACCATTTGAACTTCTGTATGGGAGGCACCCCGGGGGATACTGGATGTTCTACGAGAAACCTGGGAGGAACAAGGTGTCCCTGGGACAAATGTGGTACAGCATGTGGAACAGATGCAAGGGCGTATGGCCCGAATTGTTCCTCTTGTACGCCAGCACATGGAGCAGGCTCAAAGTGTCCAAAAACTCCACTATGACCAAAGGGCCACCGTGAGAGAATTTAAAAGGGGTGACCGGGTTATGGTCCTTGTTCCCACGGCGGAGAGTAAACTTCTGGCCCAGTGGCAGGGGCCTTACGAAGTTCTGGAGAAAGTGAGTCCTGTAAATTACAGGCTCAGTCAGCCCAATCGCCGTAAGAAGGAGGCCGTGTTTCATATAAACCTTCTGAAACAATGGAGGGACAGAGAAGCCAGTGCAGTTGCCATGGGGGACATAACGATAGTGTCAATTTCAGCAGAGCTGACTCCTGAGCAAGCAGAGCAGGCTAATGACATGGTCGAGAGAAATGGGGATGTCTTCTCACCAATACCGGGCAGAACCTGGGAGATTACCCATGACATTCTTACGGAGCCTGGAGCTACTGTTAGAGTTAATTCCTACAGGATTCCCGAGGCCAGAAGGGAAGCGGTAAGGGCTGAAGTTAAGAAAATGCTTGAGCTCGGGGTGATAGAAGCATCTCATAGTAACTGGTCCAGCCCAATTGTTTTGGTGCCCAAACCTGATGGCTCTATAAGGTTCTGCAATGACTTCAGAAAGTTGAATGAAGTCTCAAAGTTTGACGCTTATCCCATGCCACGGGTCGATGAGTTGGTGGAGAGACTCGGAAAAGCCAGATTCCTCTCTGTGTTGGATCTGACCAAGGGTTATTGGCAGATACCACTGTCTGAGCGCGCCAGGGAGAAGACAGCGTTTACTACACCTGATGGCTTGTTCCAATATACAATAATGCCATTTGGTCTACATGGTGCCCGGCAACCTTTCAGAGACTGATGGACAAGTTGCTCAGGCCCATGCCCATTATGCGTCCGCCTATCTCGATGACGTTATTATTCATAGCACAGACTGGGACTCGCACCTGCCGAAAGTAGAGGCAGTGCTGGACACCTTTAGAAAGGCTGGGTTGACAGCAAACCCCTCTAAGTGTGTTATCGGCTTAGCAGAAGCCAAATACCTGGGCTACGTGGTTGGGAGAGGATTGGTGAAACCTCAGATTGACAAGGTGGGAGCCATACAGAATTGGCCTCGACCACTTAGGAAGAAACAGGTCAGAACATTTCTTGGACTGGTTGGGTACTATCGCCGGTTTATACCCCATTTTGCTACCAGAGCTGCTCCCCTCACTGACCTCATTAAGGCAAGAGTACCAGACATGGTGAGCTGGGACAGCAAAACAGAGGAGTCCTTCTTGGATCTTCGCTCTGTACTGTGCCAGCTTGTACGCCGCAACCGATCCTGGTAGGCCAGACTTTACGAAGGAGTTTTTCCTACAGACTGATGCCTCTGACGTGGGTTAGGGGCTGTACTTTCCCAGTACGTAGATGAGGAGAGCATCCCGTGTTATACCTAAGCCGAAACTATTACCCGAGAGCAGCGCTATGCTGTGGTTGAAAAGGAGTGTTTGGCCATAAAGTGGGCATGGACACTCTCAAATATTACTTACTGGGTCGACGGTTTACCCTGGTTACTGACCATGCTCCCTTGCGTTGGATGCACACCAACAGGGACAGGAACTCCAGGGTCCTGCGGTGGTTTTTGTCGTTGCAACCGTTTCACTTTGTTGTGCAGCACCGGGCTGGTTTGCTGCATGGGAACGCTGATGCTCTCTCTAGAGTGCATGGCCTTGCGGCGGCGGCCGCTTCTCACTCCTGTGTTCAGCTGGGGAGGGGGATGTGTGACAGAGTACAGGATCATGCGTATATAAGCCTGAGGTTGCAACGTGCTGTGTATCCAGGCTACTAACAGGTTAAAGGCTCTTGTCCTGCTAGCACACTTTTCCACATCCTAATTAGCTCAGGCCTATTTAGTAGGTCTGGGAGAACAGGGAAATAGCTCAGAGTGGAGCTGAACCAAGCCCAGAGAGGTTGTCTCCTAAGTCGTCTGGTAAGAGACTGAATTTTGGTTGCCTACTGTTCAAAACGTATGGTTTATGTTTTTTTTGTGCTGGAAGCAGAGTAGCTGCTCCAGACTCCTGTAGTCAGAACATACTACTGTGAGTTAGCCTCCTGACAGGAGTAGGCCTGTTCATTTGTTTATCATTTATTGTTACTTTCTTTTCTGCGTGGCAAAACATGTGATTTAAAGAGGAATCACCCAAAAAACCCGCAAGATATTTACCACACCAAAATAAACGTTGTTTGCAGTGCAACCTCCTGGCTGTCCTGACCCTCTTTGGCCACGACCCTACCACAATACATTTAAACAGCGATAAGTTTACAAAGGTCGCAGTAGGAGTGGAGGACCTGGTTCTCGAAGGTTACAAGAGATATAAAGATAAATATGTGTATTTTTGCTCCTAGGCTGCTACAGGATCATTACAGTGATGCCACGCTGGAAAGGATAAACGTGGAACTGAAATGCCGCCTACAGCATTTAAAATCTACAAAGTACAGCGCCGCCATGAAGCTTCTACGAATGTCGCTCAGCGGTCTAGAGGTGCGCCTTCCATTAAATCCAATTCACGATTAAACTGAGCGTTTATGTATGGAGCCGGTGCACTGTTTGATCTGCTTATAAAGTGTCTTCCACCTTCTCCTTTTTTTAAGGAATCATAAAATGGAATTTTTGAAACAAAAATGGTTAAAAATACTTCATAATTTCTATATTTTTCAAACTATAATCACACTATGGGGGTTATTCAGAAAGCGCCGGGCTCTCGCCATGGTTGCTAAGACAGCAAACGTCAGAAAGAAAAATCCAAACAGCTGCAGGAGAAGCTTCATAGTGAACGCTAAAATGATTCGCAAAGGAAATAAAAATTGTTTTTTAAGGCTGGGGTCAGACCAGCGCACTTTTAACGTGCGTTCTGTCGCACATAATTACGGCCGCACTAGCAGCAGATGACGGGCAATGACCGTTTTTACGCATTCCGTGAAAAAATACGTCAATGCGTTCGGACGCACTTTTTCACGTTCGCGGGGAAAAATGCTTTCGTCTGACCCTAGCCTAAATGAGGCAAATACATTGAAATGTTTATAATGCAGGTCAATTTTTCATGCTGGGCTAATTCCAGGGTGTGTGGGTTTTATTTATTATTTAAAAGGCAAAACATTACTATTATTCTTTATATAGCGCCAGCATATTCCGCAGCGCTAAACAACGGGCACAAAATCGACTGGGTTTACAATTGCTTCTCTGTCCTTTCCTAATTTCCAAAAAATAAAACTCCTAGTAACCAATCTAGTTAGTCCCTCAGATTTGTTTAAAATGAATTTTTAGGTGGTTCCTATAGGATGTGTGTGCGTGCGTATTGTTTATTATTGCTACTATTGACCCTAATCCTTTTTTTTTTTTCTTCTCTCACTAGAACGGTCCAAGCGTTGCAGAAATTATGGTATCTTTGGGACCCAAGGAATCCATCTCGCGACTACAAAATGTCCTCGTTAACTGAATATTCAGACTGTGCCTCCATCATTGTCTTACTGCTTGCGTCGCTGTGTTCCACGTGGAAATAGATCCATGGATTGTGTTCAAAGAAAATCCCCTTATGCTTTTTTTCTATTAAAATTATAAATAATATATCAAATAATAATTATTTTTTTTCTTTCTACAAACCAACATCTGTGTGTGAGTCCCAGAGAAAAGGAATAGTTCTAGTAGCAGAATATCATAATGCGATTTTTCCTTTCCATCAAGCTGTGAAGGTTTTATTCTTCTTGTGGTTTAACTTTTTATTTTTAGGGGGGGGGGGGCATATATGGTAAGGCCTTAATTATATTTCGGCCCACAGCACACTTATACGGTCAATACAGCATGCTACGCTCATACTAATATCCCAAGATACGGCACGCTACACTCACAGGTATAGCCCACAATAAAGCATACAACACTCATAGGTGCTGCACTCGCAGGTACGACCCAAGATACGGCACGCTGTGCTTGCAGGTACGACCCACGATATGGCACGCTGTGCTCGCAGGTATGACCTACGATACGGCACGCTGTGCTTGCAGGTACGACCCACGATATGGCACGCTGTGCTCGCAGGTACGGCCCACGATATGGCACGCTGCGCTCGCAGGTACAGAATGCTGCGCTCACAGGTACGGCCCACAATATGGCAGGCTGCACTCGCAGGTACGGCCCCCATAATGGCATTCTACGCATGCAGGTACAGCCCACGATACGGCACGCATGCAGGTACAGCCCACAATACGGCACGCTCGCAAATACGGGCCACGATACGGCACGCTTTGCAGGTACTGACCAGAATACGACACGTTGCGGTCACAGGCACAGCCCCCATAATGGCACGCTGCGCTCGCAGGTATGGCTCACAATATGGCAGACAGCACTCGGAGGTATGGCCCCCATAATGGCATGCTATGCAAGCAGGTAAGGCCCACGATACGGCACGCTGCGCTCGCAGGTACGGCCCCCAATACGGCACGCTGCGCTCGCAGGTACGGCCCACGATACGGAACGCTGCGCTCGCAGGTACGGCCCACGATACGGCACGCTGCACTCGCAGGTACGGCCCACGATATCTCATGCTGCGTTCGCAGGTAAGGCCCACAATCCGGCACGCTGCGATCGCAGGTACAGCCCACAATACGGCAGGCTGCTCTCACAGGTACGGCCCCCATAATGGCATGCTACGCATTCAGGTAGGGCCCACGATACGGCACGCTGCACTCGCAGGTACGGCCCACGATATCTCATGCTGCGTTCGCAGGTAAGGCCCACAATCCGGCACGCTGCGCTCGCAGGTACAGCCCACAATACGGCAGGCTGCGCTCGCAGGTAATGGCATGCTACGCATTCAGGTAGGGCCCACGATACGGCACGCTGCGCTCGCAGGTACGACTCCCGATACGGCATGCTGCGCTCGCAGGTACGGCCCACAATATGGCAGGCTGCACTCGCAGGTACGGCCCCCATAATGGCATGCTACACATGCAGGTACGGCCCACGATACGGCACGTTGCGCTCGCAGGTATGGCCCACGATACGGCACGCTGCACTCGCAGGTACGGCCCACGATACAGCACGATTCACTTGCAGGTATGGACCACGATACGGCAGCCTGCGCTCGCAGGTACGGCGCGCTGCGCTCGCAGGTACGGACTACGATATGGCATGTTGCACTCACAGGTACAGCCCCCATAATGGCACGCTATGCATGCAGGTACGATTCATGATATGGCAGCCTGCTCTCGCAGGTACGGCGCGCTGCGCTCGCAGGTACGGACTACGATATGGCATGCTGCACTCACAGGTACAGCCCCCATAATGGCACGCTACGCATGCAGGTACGATTCATGATATGGCAGGCTGTGCTCGCAGGTACGGACTACGATATGGCATGCTGCACTCACAGGTACAGCCCCCATAATGGCACGCTATGCATGCAGGTACGATTCATGATATGGCAGCCTGCTCTCGCAGGTACGGCGCGCTGCGCTCGCAGGTACGGACTACGATATGGCATGCTGCACTCACAGGTACAGCCCCCATAATGGCACGCTACGCATGCAGGTACGATTCATGATATGGCAGGCTGTGCTCGCAGGTACAGCCCACGATATGGCACGCTGCGCTTGGAGGTTGCATTATCGGCAGACACCGGGACTTTCTGCATAACCCCCATTTAGCCATTAGAAGGGGGGCAGATTGTGTCCAAATTTGAGAACTTTTATCTCTTTATTTTTGCTTGGCTGTTGTGCCATGCTCATGTTACTACAGAAAAAAATAATTTGAAGGCAAAAAGAGAGGGCTGTCCCTCCTCCACAGAGTCACAGAGGATGTATTCATGTCAGAATATGTGCCCTCAACATCAATGTACATTTAATGCCTAACGTTTAGAGAGGGAAGGAATGAGGCCGGAACAAACTGCACGCTCGTGTTGTTTCAGGCGAGGGGGAGAATAAACAAGAGCGCTCACAGGAAATGACGTCATGCTTCGTGTCACCATGGCTCCCGTGGCCAACCAGGAAATGTAGCTGTGTCAGTCCAGCTTCTGTCTGTTCGGTACCGTGTCCGGTGGAAACCCCGAGGCTGCAGTGCCTGCATGTGGCCGTATAGCGGCGCTGTGTGTGTGCAGGCTGGTAGGCCCGAGCTATTCTCTGTATTATATAATTAGCTGTCAGTCAGGCCAGTGCTTCCCAGTCACATCTCATTTATTGGCTGGAGATTTTCTGACAATTATATATATATTTAGTCTGCTATTAACCTTTCTGTACAGATTAAATATATATATGTTTATATAACCTATGGGGTTCCCACAGGTATGATTATATGCATACACTATGTACAGTTGTGTTCAAAATTATTCAACCCCCACTGAAATTGAGTGTTTTGGCCAGTTTGACATTGATTTTGATCATTCAGTCATCTTGCTTACAATTAAATCAAAGAGGCACGTGTAGGTCAGACAAATATAACATAACATTTATAATGAAATAACCACAAATGTCTTTTCTGTGCTCACATCATTATCAGTTTTATTCAACCCCCAAGTGACATTCAATCTTAGTACAACATCCTTTTACAGTTATAACAGCTTTTAAACGTGAAGCATAGCTTGACACAAGTGTCTTGCAGCGATCTACAGGTATCTTCACCCATTCGTCATGGGCAAAAGCCTCCAGTTCAGTCACATTCTTAGGCTTGCGCACTGCAACTGCTTTCTTTAAGTCCCACCAGAGGTTCTCAAATCGGATTTAAGTCAGGTGACTGCAATGGCCACTCCAAAATGTTCCAGCCTTTAATCTGCAACCATGCTCTAGTGGACTTGGAGGTATGCTTGGGATCATTGTCCTGTTGAAAGGTCCAACGTCTCCCAAGCTTCAGGTTTGTGACAGACTGCATCACATTGTCATCCAATATCTCCTGGTACTGAAGAGAATTCATGGTACCTTGCACACGCTGAAGCTTTCCTGTACCTGCAGAAGCAAAACAGCCCCAAAGCATGATTGACCCCCCGCCATGCTTCACAGTAGGCAAGGTGTTCTTTTCTTCATAGGCCTTGTTCTTCCTCCTCCAAACATAGCGTTGATCCATGGGCCCAAACAGTTCTAATTTTGTTTCATCAGTCCACAGAACACTATCCCAAAACTTCTGTGGTTTGTCCACATGACTTTTGGCATACTGCAGTCGACTCTTCTTATTCTTTGGAGACAGCAAGGGGGTGCGCCTGGGAGTTCTGGCATGGAGGCCTTCATTACGCAGTGTGCGCCGTATTGTCTTAGCTGAAACTTCAGTACCCACATCTGACAAATCTTTTCTCAGTTCCTCAGCAGTCACACGGGGACTTTTCTCCACTCTACGCTTCAGGTAGCGCACAGCAGTCGAAGTCAGCATCTTCTTTCTGCCACGACCAGGTAGCGTTTCAACAGTGCCCTTTGCCTTGAATTTGCGAATGATGCTTCCTATGGTCTCTCTTGGTATGTTTAACATCTTTGCAATCTTCTTATAGCCATTGCCCTTCCTGTGAAGAGTAATCACCTCTTCTCTTGTCTTCCTGGACCATTCTCTTGACTTCACCATGTTTGTAACCACACCAGTAAATGTCTAGAAGGAGCTGAGTATCACAGTCATTTTAAAGCTGCCTAATTGGTGCTTATTATGCTTTATTGCTGCTCCGTGACATCCACAGGTGGTTTCAATACCTGATTGAAAACACTTGAATGAACCTCTGTTCTTCAGAGTGGTGGTCTTTAAGGGGTTGAATAATTGTGTCAATGAAGAATTCACAAAAGAAACATTTACTACTGTATTACAAAACCAATTGATGTCATTTTAGTTGCATATGGTTCTTTAAAAAGTCCTTGTAGGATTTCATTCTGAATACAATTACAAATGTACACTAAATTCCCTAAAACCCTTTACAGCATTGGGGGTTGAATAATTTTGAACACAACTGTATGTACTGTGTGTGTGTGTTTGTGTGTGTGTATATATATATATATATATATATATATGCATTTTTTTAAAATTCTATGTGTATAGATCTTTTTTTCTATGTGTGCGCATACATATATAGTTCTGTTTTCTGTGTGTGCACTATGTATTTTACTTTGCGTATACATAATTCTGTTTTCCTTTTGCGATTTATATATATTCTGTAGTAGTAGAAGGCCAGCACTCTTGGGTCTTTTAAAAAAAACAAACAATTTATTTAAACATAATAAAAAATGACCACGTCAAATTTTCAGCTCTTGCAAGGAACCCACTATGTGTGCACCTACAGACGTGCCTTTCGACGGCCGGTGCCGCATTGCGATGTTTCTACAGGGCCAGCAACACACTGTAGCTTGTGCACGTATTGCGTGCGCTACAGTTGACGTGCTAAAAGCCTCCCCGTCGAAACGTTACGACGCATTTTCGACGGGGCTGCAAAGCACTATCCTCAGTAGGAGGATTGAGCCTTGCAGCGCTGAGCGCACTAACTGCACATAGCGAGGCGGCCAGACGGGTGTCAAAGTGGAAGAAAGTCCAACCTCACGGACGTTCCTTCCGCTCTGAAAAAAAGCTTGTTTGACCGCGGGCTCATCTG